>PISX010015900.1:0-47917 GCA_004024625.1 Mellivora capensis
AAGGCAGGGGCCGAGTTTATTCAGTTTTCTAAAGACAAGAATTCCCAGGGTGCTGCGGCAATGTGGGAGCCAGTGGAGCAGGGATCAGTTACCCACTGATCTTTCTGGTAAACTTTTTTGGAAGAAAGTGTCCTGCTATAAAAAATGCACCCATGTCCAACATCAACAATGTGACCAGGATATCAAAAGCAAGTGTGTCCTTAGGGTAGTCTGTGGTGTAATTTCAATTAATGTTTGTTTTACATATAAAATTTGGTGACCTCTTATCAGAATATTATTCCTCAGGTATCCCACATACTCATCCAGTGTATCCCCTAGAACTGTGCCTCCTTGCTTGGAACCTTTGCTCTTCTCTGTTATAGATAAAGATCCAGTCTTGATCACAGAGAAAAGGCTTACTGAAGCAGAAAATGTACAAGACTGGTAGATAGGCAGAGGTTGATGATTTTCCCATAGAAAACTAAGCTGAATGCATTTAGAATTATGGTTTTAATTTATAATAGTTCATGTCTGCAGGAGGGCATCAAGAACCCCACCTCAATCAGAAAATACCTTGGGTTCATTTTTGCCAGTCATTTTCTTCAGAAGTTCATAAAGGTGGACAGCGTTCCCTTGAGAGTACCAGCCAGGTTTATCGAGACATGGCAGTGCCTCCTGTTCCTCATCATTTTCTGAAAAGAGAGTTTGACCGTCACACCTTTTAATCAAGTGAGAGCAGCTGCTTGAGCAGACCCCCACTAAGCACGGCTGCAGGACATGCACAGGAAGGAACCATGTGGGGACAGGAGCTAGCATTCAGTAAGCACCCCTGTTAATACAAAGTCCTTCATGGCGCTCCTGATCTATATAGATCTACCATTTTTCAGTAGGTGTGCAGGAGGAAACAGGGTATGAGGCTCTAGAAAAGAGGTCTCAGGGAAAGATCTGGGAGTCTGTGTGTGGGTGATAGTTCAGGCCAAGAAACCAATGACAGCGAGTTGGGTCGTGATTCCCAGATTGGGGCTGGGGAGGAGGGGTAGCGGGCAGCAGGGGGACCCGCTAGTGAAAAAGATAGTTGCTTTCCTCATTGAATTTGCAATCTTGCAAGATGGCCTCCCGTCCCCCGACCCCGACCCCGACCAGGGTGCACTGGTGAGGAGATGAATCACCCAGCGATGGGGAGGGATGCTGCGCATTTTGCCTAGAAGAGGCTCGTTGCCCCCCATATAAACCTTGAACAGGGCTGGTGAGGATCAGCCTGGCAGGAGGACTTGGCTCCCAATTCAGGCACAACACTCCCCCTCTTGTCTCTATGGCAAGAGCTAACGTCAGGCCTTTTTGACAGTTGCAAGGACACCGCGCCCTTGAGAATTGGCTCGCTGGGCACCTTCCATCCCAGAAGCTCCTTTGCCTTACTTTACTTCTGCTTTTAATCCATTTGGGGCAGTGATTTGATTTGCATGACACTGGATGTTGTCAGAGCCCAGGGATGGGACCTGCATGGTATAATAACATTAACTGCCATACGGGGGATGGTTTGAGGGTGACAAGGCTGATGGAAGCTGGCTGATCAGTCATTACGTACTGTCATACCCAGCAGTGATGTGAGTGTACCAGTTCGCAAAAGGGATGATAAACGCATTGGCAGGAAGGTGGCAGGTGACTAGCCTAAGAAGACTGAAGGACAAGTTAGATGTGAAGGGGAGAGAGGAACAGAAGTTGATGGGTTTTCCTAGCTTGGGCAAGATCCGTTGGAAAAGTTAAATGGAATTCAGGAGTACGGGAAGAGGAGCATGCCAAGATGTGTTATAAGCACATCAAGGTTCCTGCAATGCCAGGGCTGCAGGGTTTGGGGAATTTAGAAATATGCCTCTGTGAGTCAGGGAGAAGTGATGCCCGGAGATAAGGAACTGGGAGTCATTAGTATTTAGGGGATAGCTGAAACCATCAGAGTGGTAGAGAGCGGAAGAAAGGAGGGTAAATATGGAATGCTGGAGAGCATTAACCTTAATAAGAAATGTGAAACTAGGGATACTAGTTCCAAACTGACTAAAAACTAATGGAGTTGCTTTTTAAAATATGAAATGTAGTATACTTTGACACTAAAACTGAGGAAAAAATCTGTTAGAGAAATAGGTGTGAAGCTTGGAAAACATGTTGTTTAATCATAAAGTTCACTGGACCGCAGTATGCAGGGCTGGGATCAGACTTTTCTCTGGTTACTCTTCAAAGGAATAAATCATTTGTCTTAAACATAACGGAAGACTTCTTTTTGTGGAAATCAGTGAATTCAACATTGATGATCAACAGTTTTTTTCCTTTACTATTGTTAACAATTCTTAGAAAGTTCCATATTGATTTAGAAGCTAAATTTGTGTTAATGCTATTTATTCATAGCTATTATTTAGTTTCATTTGCATGAAAATATTTTGATAACTGTATTGATTTTGAGCACAATGAATATTTTACTGCAATAAAATATTTTAGTAGAGCGAGAGAAAGGTGAAGGGAAACCAGCAGTAGAAAGGTAATTAGAGGTAGGCAAAGAATCAGAATCAGCACGAAATTGAACACTACACATCACAGATGAGAGGTTCTTTAATGTTAGTATGATCCTCTTATTCATAACAGTTCTAGCAATCTTATTGCCCTCAAAATGGGAATAAAGTATTTTGTGTTAACTCTAAAAACTGCAGGATTCACTGTATCTTCCACTGAAATATTTTAAATTCAGAAGCCCAGAAAACTAGAGCTGTTAAGAACTTCAGAGATCTTCTAGTCTAATCACTTCTGGGTATAAAAAAACAGAGGCAGGCTTTTCTATATATCTACAGAAGCATGAAATACCATATATTCTGAGCAGAGAGCAGAGACGAGGCGGTTTAAAAAGGACGTGATGCACAGCATACTGGACATGAAAGGGGGAAGAGACTGGAGGTTTGTCGCTGGGGGCAATCCAGGGACAGTCATTTAAGGAAGATAAAGAATTGAGGGTGGTCAGCTTGTTTGCAGTGTTCTGAAGAGTTCACTGGAGGGAGCGGAACCAGTGAGTGTAGACAAGTCTTTCGAGATTTTCAGCTACGAAGGCAGTCAGAGAATTGAGGTTTTAGCTGGAAGACAATGTAGGATCAGGGCATAGTTTATGTTTTTTAAACTGAAGATAAAAAATATGCATGTATATCAATGAGTATGGTTTGGATAAATTGTTTTCAACTGTGGTGATTTTGTTCCTCAGGGCAAATTTGGCAACATCTGGCGACATTCTTGGATATCACAACTTGGGGTACGGGATGCTACCGGCCTCTAGTGATCAGAGGCTAGTGATGCCGCTAAACAGCCTACAGCACACAGCCCTGCTGCCGCCGACAAAGAAGCATCTGACCCCAAACCTCAGAAGTGCTAAGGTTAAGAAACCCTGGCCTGGCAGAAAGAGAGAGTGTGATGGTATTTTTTATATATTGGTTTAATGTCTCCTATAAATCCTTGATGTTAAGAAATAACCTGTTATCGGGGATTCAAATAATACACTTTGTGTTAAACAAACAAAAAACCTGTAAATATTCCCCCCTCCACACATTTATATTTAAATGCATAACTACTCAACAAAAAATTTTTAAAATTTTTATCTGCAAGATTTTCATACATTCTTCCAAGAAAATCTATACCTTTTCTGTACCTATAGTAGTTCTTATATTGTTCCACAGAGATTTTTTTTTTTAAGATTTTATTTGCAACTAATCTCTAACCCAGTGTGGGGCTTGAACTCACAACCCTAAGATCGAGAGTTACCTCCTTTATGGACAGAGCCAGCTAGCTGCCCCATGTTCCACAGAGATTTTTATAAAAATTTCACACATACATCAGTAATGGAAAACAATGCACATTACAAATATGCCAAATTTTTTTAATATATTGGAGACCACAAATGTGTGAACTTTATGCTAACAAGTTACTGCATTTTTTGCACTATATTTGTTTAATAAGTATCAAGAGATAGAAGGATGAACTGTTTAAAAACTATTATGTGGGAATACCTATCTAAAATCAGGTTTTACCTTCATCATTCTCTCTGCATTTGATCTCATAAAAGCCCATGGCTTTGAAATAGCCTGTGAGCTGATAACGCTCCCAAATTTATATCCTGAGCCTACAGCTGTTCCCTTGGATTCCATGCTCATTTATACAATTTCCTAATTGTTAGTTCCAGTTGAGTAACTTACAGGCATTTCAAACTGAACATTTAAAAAAATGATTTCTTAATAGCTATAATCCCCACCCCGTAAAAACTTTTCCTCTATATTTTTCCTCATGGCTGTAGATGGTACAACTATTCACCCATTTGCTCAATTCAGAAAAAAGAAAAGCCAGTAAGTCATTTTTTAAATTTTTTTTTCATTCTTTCCTTCTGAAAGCATCACCAAGTCCTGTTTTCCACCTCCACAATGCATCTTAAATATGTCCACTTCTCTCCACTTCCAGTGCTACCTCCTCAGGCCAAACCACCGGTCTCTCCCTTGGGACACTCAGTGCCTTTCTTTCCCACATTCGATCCATTCCCCACCCCACAGCCAAGAGCTCTCCCTGTTACTCTTATACCTCAACTGAACAGCTGCTCATAGCTTGTGGAATAAAATTCAAACCCATTTCCACAGTGCATGAGGCTGCCTGCCTTCCCCAACGTCTTCTCCTCTCTCCCCCTGAATCCCTGGCCTCTTCTCCGTCACTGGAACTCACTGAAACAACTCTCACACTCGCCTGTGCATTTCTTTGTCCTGCTGCCTCTCTTCCTCTGCCCTTCTCATTACCTGTCCTGCAGGTCCTACCTGGTAGGCCACCTTTCCAGACCTTTTTGGACAGGCCGTCCACGGCCCATAGATCTAAGGTGTCCTCCTGGTTTACCTCATCGGGAAGTCATTTCTTCCGTGACAGCTGTAATGCATTTACTGACCTGCTTAATGTGTGTGTGCTCCTGTGACGGGAAAGAAGGCGTGCTATCACTCTTATGCCCTTTGTTGTATTTAGCATAGCATTTTGCACTTGGTTGTCAGTCAACAGGCATTTATTAAGGAACTGAATGAACAAATCTGAAATAAGAGAAGGAAGGAGCAAATGTTAACTTACCAAGTGTCCAGAAAGGTCTCTGACTTGGTAAATGGGAGAAGAAACCAGGCTTCAATGCATTTGTAATCACAATGTCGAAAAGATCTGTAAAATCATTCCTAAAAAGCAATAATATTTGTCATAATTTTAAGGATTTAGAAAAACTCCACAGAAGATAGAACTTGATCTTTACCTATCTGATCGCAGAATCGTTTCTTATCTTTTGATTAACTTTTACATGTTTTTTCTGTATTTTTTTTTTTTTAAGATTTTATTTATTTGTCAGAGAGAGAGAGAGAGCACAGGCAGAGGCAGAGGGAGAAGCAGGCTCCCTGTGGAGCAAGGAGCCCGATGTGGGACTCGATCCCAGGACGTTGGGATCATGACCTGAGCCGAAGGCAGCCGCTTAACCAACTGAGCCACCCAGACGTCCCTTTTCTGTATTTTATACATAAAATAGAAGATGGTTGAGAACTATTCCTGATAATATCTTGAAGTATAAACATAACGGGGAAAAAATTAACTCATTAACTGGGCGCTAAGCTGGCCTTCTCCTGATGGTAACAGTTAAAGTGAATGAAATCAATAGCTTCTAACAACAAAAAGATTCACGAACAAGGCCTTCAAATGTGGGGCCTGAACTTTGGATTTTATTAGCATGAAGTTATTAATAATTTTGTATGTTACATGGCTCCTACGGAAAGCTACCATTATATCAGGTCAGGTGACATTTTTTAGAGTGTTCAAATATGAAGAAGATACCTTATTTTGGAAATCAGTGTAATCTTACAATGCGATTTTTAAGGTAACAATAGTTGTTTTTCAGTCTGTATTTAATACTATATTATGGATCATACGGGATGGCAAAGGAAAGACTGGACTCACTATAGCATTGGGGGAGATAATATTTACAAATCTAAACTACACTGAAGAGAAATTAAGATGGGAAGGAAACCTTGGGTCATCTATGCTAATGAAAAAGAAAGAAAGAGTGCTTATTCTGAAGCACGGTCCCACTATCAGGACAGCAAATGGAGTCTCGCAGTCTAAGAGGCACCGTGCAAGGTATCCAGGATTCCTGCCTTAATTCGCTCCAAGGATCCCAGGCCTATGTATTATTCAGAAAGCAGAAAATCCACTGGTAGGTCGTAAATATACCACAGACCAACCTAAGCCCCCGTGTAGCCTCAGGAGGCTAAGGCAGGCAGCCAGAAGTCAGTGTTGAGGGTGAAATTTGCTTCACACCCAGCAATTCAGTATTTGCTGAAATCTGAGGAAACACCGGGGGAGATCGCGTAACCCATTTTATAATCTGGCTCTGACCACGGATATTCTCTGGTACTGCCCACGAGAATGACATAAATAAATACTGACACCGAGACTTACCCACGACCCGAATACTGCCCCTGTGCTACCCTGTTTAAACTCCCCGCTCACACCTATGAGGTACGGCTGTCCCGCTTTTAAGGTGATGAACTCGAAGGTGAGAACGGTCAGCGACATACCTCAGGCGCCAGAGGAGGCTGCAGGTCGGGCTCGAACCCCTGTCTGTCTGAAGTCTGTGCCTTTACACTGCCTCGACTTTCCTGGAGGTCAGTCCCATCCCTGGCTGTGCTGAATGCTGGAGGACGCGGCTCCACACCGAGAGGGCCGGAGGGGCGGTTCTCCCGGCAGGGGTCAGGGAGGGTCACCTACAACTCGGTGACCCTCACTTATCATCCGAAGCTGAGAAACCGGACTCATGGAGTGCTGCTCCAAGGACATGTTGTCCCTCAGTCTGTCAGAACCTCTCGGGTCCAGACCATCGGTGGGCTACCAGCCTACTGGGCCCAGTCACAGGGCTTTAGCTAAACTGCCCTTGGGGGGTGTTGCTGTCAGCAGACGTGGAGAAGCAACCGCCGGTTACTCAGCGTTGTCTGACAGAAGGGGATGGGCACAGGCGAGTACTTGGAAAGCAGTACTGGCCTCATTCGTCATCAGTATTTTCTAAGGCCACGAGAATGGAAGGACTCATCACTTACCCAAGAATATATTCACAGAGAAGTCGACAGTAATCACTGTGAGAACTCGTAATCAACAAAAGAATTTTCCCAGCATTCTTTAGCTGCTGAAGCCACTTTTTCACAGACTCAGGACAAGTGTGTAAATACCTGCCTGGATCTCTTTTGATTTCTGGAAAATATATTCCACAGTTTTCTGAAAAATAAAAAATGTTAAAGGAGATTAAAAAAAATTTTTTTTTGACTTAGTGTATTCTCAAGTAAGTTTATGTCTCTCAAAGCTATAGACAAAAGGATAAAAACTTGGTTCAGACATGGCAATGATGCCATTATTAACTGCTTCTTAAGAATACTTCCTGTTCTTTCCTTAAGAACATGATGACTGAAAAGGCCAGTTGAGATTGTCTGTTGATTATCTGACAGGAAGTGATAAACTGTTAGAACAGATAATATAATAAACACAATATGATCAGTTTATTTATTTATTTTTAAAATATTTTATTTATTTGACAGACAGAGATATCACAAGTAGGCAGAGAGGCAGGCAGAGAGAGGAGGAGGCAGGCTCCCCGCTGAGCAGAGAGCCCGATGCAGGGCTTGATCCCAGGACCCTGGGATCATGACCTGAGCCGAAGGCAGAGGCTTTAACCCACTGAGTCACCCAGGTGCCCCAATATGATCAGTTTTAAATCAGAGAAAGCCTTCCTGCATTTGAAATGTCAATGAATAAGTACTCTTTCAATCATTCAACAAATTATTTGCTGGATACGAATGATGAATAAATATTCAGATAATGCACGAGAAATGTGTCGTTGGTATGAAGCAACCAAGAGGGGAGCTGGGTTCCTCAGAGTCACAGTAGAGTTTCAAACGGAACTCAGACGAGAAGGCCAGGCTATTGCAGACTTTGAGAGCTGCTGGGATGTCAAATGGAAAAGGCCGGAAGGCGCTGCAGTGGACAGCAAAAGCTGAATGGCTTCTCATCACCGAGGTGGGTCTGCTAGCTCTGCCCCTCTGGGTCTTCAGAGACCACAGGGGCCAGTCTGAGCTCTGAGGCAGATGCTGCCTCGATCTCCAAAAATTCTGGTCAGACGCACCCGTGCTGCTTGACACGGTGCCTTGAAAGTTGTGTGTACTTTGCAGACAACTGCCGATTTGCCTGAAATGCTACTAGATTCATACTGTACTGTAGAGAGACGGCTCTCCGGGCGATAGCACCAATAAGCAGAAAAAGAGAACCCAAGTTCCTACTTTCTTTAAACTGCTAAGAAAAGGACACAAGCATACGCAAAACCACAGGAGAAAGAGCTTGAATGAGCACTCAGCTCCGCCACAGATACGGGCTGGTCCGGTGATTCTGCACAGTCTCACGCACTTAAAGTAACAGACATGAAAGTAACATTTCAAGAATACCAGGAGAAAGAAGATCTCTAAGCAAAAAGACAGAAACTCAATAAAACCAGAAATGGTAGCAAACACTGTTGTGTTTGCCCAAGTCCACGCCTCTGCCCTGCTTCTCTGCTGGAGATACTGATTTTCTTTGAGGGTTCCTGCTGCTCTCAGGGCTGGGTGCACAGGGAGGGTATGGGTCGCTCTCAGCCTAACATGGAATGGCAATTCCCGTGGGAATCCCTTCCCCCTGCAGTGGATTGTTTAGGAAGTCGCAGAGAGCCAGGCCTCGCCAAGGGGACCTGAGAACTCCGCTGGGGGTCTGTGGCGTCAGGTGCACAGCCACGGAGAAGGAACCTACACGGCGGAGTATTCCCCCACTCTTTCACTCTGGACTTCGCTTACACATCCCACCTAGATCGGCAGCAGCTATCCCAACACAAAGCACAAATCTGACAGAACCAGGATGGCCAAGCAAACATGTAAAAGGATCCTGGGTCCCCCATGACATCATTCGATCTCCAATTAAGACACTGAATTAACTAACCACTGCTGAACACACCAGCCCCACTGTGGACTTCCGGTCATGTGACTCAACTGAACAACAGCTTACATATCAAGGATATCTATGGTTTGCAGCCTACAGCATCTCTATTCACAACGCGATATACTGCACGTATTCATCACAACCAGACCAAAAAATAACAAAAGAAAAAAAACGTGTTACAGTGCAAGAATAATATTCAGACACCAGGAGACTGAGAACAAAAACAAAGTCCCCGCTCTTCTTGTGTTTTGCCACCGTGTAAATCCCTAGGATCTCTCAATATCATACAACTATGTAGTGACCCTTTAAAGATTTTTTTTTTCAGAAAAGAGAAGGTACTAGTAAGAAAGGGCTAATTTCAGAAGGAGAAAGTAATCAAATCAAATAGCTAAGAACAGAATAGTTTGATGAGTGACTATCCAACTAAATGGCAGAGGCTGTGTCTCTCTCAATTTATCATACCTAAGGGAGTCATATGTGAGATTCTTCCACCCAGAAAAACAAAGCTTTTGTAGCAACAGAAATATTATGGGATAGATAACAACAGATTAGTGGTATATAATGCTGAAAACACTTTCGTACTTAAGTGTCTATTCAGAACCAACAGTTGAGAAAAGGCTTTTCCACAGCTATGTCTTTAGTGCCATCTAGTGATCAAAATATAAATTACTGCTACAAACCTATTCCATTTCCAAGTGAATTAAAAAATAGAGCACATACATTTAAATACTGTATTCGAAAATTCTTGCCTAAATTGGTTTTATTGGTTTTAATAAACTTAATCCAAAAGAGTGCACACATAATACTTTAGTAAGAGAACATTACTCCCTGAGGCAATCATATGAGTGTCCTCATTCTGTTCACAAGGCAGATTAAAATGAACACACTAAAATCTCCCAAGTCCTGTACAAACAGATCTCCAATGGTAAACTATGGGCTGCTCTTACTATAAATGATCACCGACTACTGGGGAATATATTTTTACTCTCTTGTAACCTCAAATCATTAAAGGAATAGATATAATTATACAAGCACACGTTCATCATTTTAAAAATTTACTTTATTGAAATATAACTGACAGAGCATTGTGTAAGTTTAAGATGTAGATATAATGTGTTAATCTGCTATATTTATATAGTTCAATTATGATTACTCCCCTAGTGTTAGCTAACACCTCTATCACATCACATAATTATCTTCTCTTTTTTTATTGTGGGAACAATTAAGGTCGAGTCTCCTAGCAATTTTGAAGTTTATAGCATTGTTGTCTATAATAAACTCGTATTTTTATTGAAACAAAACAAGCTACAAAGCCAAAGCTACTAAATCAAGCTATAAACTGGATTATAATTGTTCATTAAATTATCTCTCTGAAGTGACTATATATATAAACTCCTAAAGGTAAGGGAGCCTGTCTTTCTGCTTGGCACGGAGCAGCCATTCAGTGAATGACTACTTAAATTAGTGTGGAGGTAGACACAGGAATGTTTATGTTTGTTGAAAGTCCAAGTAATAATACAATTTGCAACATGTAACCTATGACAAAAATTCATGCCCTGTCAAAGTCACCCTATCCAAAGTATCTTTCATTTTTTTTTACCCCTATTGAAAAAAATAATTGTATTTAATTGCATTCTTAAACTGAGAAGTTAACATTGACTAGACAAGACAGAGAATTTAGACCTAGGGTAGAAAGACAACTTATTTGTTGTCAACTCACAAAGTAGCCTGTGTTTTCACTTAACTTCAAAGGAATTCTATTTCACAGCCACTTTATGTAACTCATTTTCCTGGCCTTTCCACCCCTCATATCCTTAGACATTTTCTGTCTTAGGTATTTTCTGTATCCAGAGAGGATTAAAAGTACATTTTTAAAAAAGCTAGTTCTAAAGAATAGATGTTTACTTTTCATATATTAAAAAATTGGTTAATATAGTAATGAAAATAATAGCAAAGTGTTGCAATAGTCTGATAGGCACATAAAATTGGTCTGCATGTATCAAACGTGACTGAGGATTTAGGGACCTCTTGTGGTTAAAAAGAAAAGTACAATTTGAATATTAAAAAATACGCTTTTTTAATTTTAACGAACAATTGTGTCCACATCACTCTTTCTATCATCATGGAGTAAGAAAGCATTTTGCTTGTTAACTGCGTCACTACCGTTTCTGTGATTTTGTGGCTGGAGTTTTCAAAGCTCTTTGCAAAAGGGATCAGAGATGCTGGGATGCCAACACCTCCACCATCAGACTCCAGTTAAGGTCTATTGTTTCTACTGCAGAACGTAATATAGGAGAGACTGAAATGTTTACGACTTTTACAAGTTATAGAACAGCATGCCAGTGAACAGCTAGAATGTTTAGCTCTACACCGTTTAATTGTACTTGCTGTAAGAGATGACAGAATGAATTTTCTGAAATATACATACATATAACTTTATTTTGGGCCAAGAGATACTCAAATATTTTTTGAAGGATGACAGAGATAAGCAATAGGTTGTGTATGTTCTAAAATCACTTTTATTTACAGAGGGCAAAAGATGAAACACATTTAGTTTTAGGACAGATTTCCTATTTATGGTCCCTATATGGTTTGTTTCTATCTAATGTATTTGCAAATAAAGAAACCTAGACTATCTAGATTGAGTAAAGTGAAAATCTACATGCTAAATATAATTCTTGGAAAAGGACAACACATAAGGATTGGACAATGATATATAAGATATTGAAATACATAATTTATAAAATTTATATTTTAATAGTATTTGACTTCTATCTCTGTAACTATGCCCTAGTCAAAAGATTCTGATTTAATTGGTCTGGGCTGGGGTGATGAAAGTGGTATTTTTTTAAAGCTCCCCAATTAATTTTTTTAAATTTTCAAAGATTATTTATTTATTTATTTATTTGACAGAGAGAGAGAGAGATCACAAGTAGGCAGAGAGGCAGGCAGAGGAGGAGGGGGAAGCAGGCTCCCCGCTGAGCAGAGAGTCTGACGAGGGGCTCGATCCCAGGACCCTGAGATCATAACCCGAGCTGAAGGCAGAGGCCCAACCACTGAGCCACCCGGGCACCCATCCCCAATCAATTTCAAGGATTACTGCTCTAAGATCTAAGAACTAGAACTCTTGCTATTATCATCTCTATATCCTGCCTGCCTCACTGTGTATCAGAGGCTCTCAGAGGACAAGGGCTTCTTAATTTTACATTACTTAATCACCCAACAGAGCCTTGTATGTAATAGGGAATCAACACATATTAGTTGCTGTTGATGTGTGATGTCACACGCAGGCGTGAACACTGAATCAGACCTTGTCTGATGAAGAACACGCTTGTGCTGGGGACGAGAGCGAAGAGCACGGAAAGGCTATGAGGGCTGAATGCTGAAATGCAAGAATACTGACAGCGCTAAGGAAGACTGGCTGGTCCAGTTGACCTGATAGGGGACTGGAGGAGGGAGTCAGTCATGAGGCTGAATCTGGGAGCACAGGGAAGCCTGTGGCGCACGTGCAGTGAACATCAACTCCAGTGCCGCCCTCTGGAGATCGCGCATAGGCTCCCAAGATTCACACCTGGCGGATCAGACATTTGCAAACCTTTGAACAGGTGGCGGAGACGGGCCAGTTTGGTCTTAGTCTACACCTGCATCTACACCTCCATGGTGATGTCACAGCCGGAGAACTTCGTCACCATGAACCCCCATTTCCACAATGTCTCTCTTCCCCTGACATGTATCTCCGCTTCATGTATACAGTCTTTCAAAAAGTGATTTCAAAGAATCTTTCAATTCTCTCAGGACTTCCGTCGAGTAGTAATTCTCAGGCTTTAGGGTATGTTGGAATCACCCAGAAGGCTAGCTGAAATGCTCCCAGAGTTTCTGATTTGGTATGTTTGGGTGGAGTTTGAAAATGTGCATTTCTAACAATTTCCCACACCAGTTGATAGTCTAAGGACCACACTTTAAGTACTACTGCTGTAGAAAACCCTTATAAAACCACATAGTTTTAAAAAAATAGTTTTATTCCTAAAGGAACTTGATCCTCACTATTTTGGCTAAAGGTGCAAAATCAGAGTAAGCATGTTTAATGTTACCTGATGAAAACTCTCAGACCTGGATTCCACGTTAAAATGAATTTAAACTAACATGGTTTTCAGGTTTTCAAGATTATTTTTATTTCTTTTCATGGAAAGATATATTCAAGGGTGAATATGTGATGGCATTTTTTCACAGTATTATTTTACATTCTTTTCCATTTATCAATCACGAGTGTAGTAATTTTGCAGGCAAAGCAGAAAAGCGCATGCGTTGCAGTTGGACTGGCCTGAGTCTGAATTCCAGGTCTGCCGCTTACTACGCTGGTGAGTATGGCTCAGCAGTCTCTTGCCTCTTGGTGTCTGGAGCAGGGAGTCGGGGCGCTCCAATCCTTTGAATGTGGGCAGGCCTTTTACTGCTTTGACCAACATAATTAGGTCTAGGTGTGGCCCTTCACTGACTGGGAAACTCCAACTTTCTGTCTCTTGGAAGCCAGTGTTATGTAAAAAGTACAACCGAGGGATGCCTGGGTGGCTCAGTTGGTTAAGCAGCTGCCTTCGGCTCAGGTCATGATCCCAGCGTCCTGGGATCGAGTCCCTCATCAGGCTCCTTGCTCGGCAGGGAGCCTGCTTCTCCCTCTGCCTCTGCCTGCCACTCTGTCTGCCTGTGCTCGCTCTCTCTCCCTCTCTCTCTGCAAATAAATTAAAAAAAATTTTTTTTAAAAGTACAACCGATCTGAGACCACCCTGCTGTGAGGAGTGAGTCAGATGGACTTAAGTGTTGGTGTTCTAACCCCCAGAACCATGAATGCGCCCCCTTAGACATCCAGCCTGGACAAGCCTTCAGATGACTGCATTCCTGCCACCACCCGGGGACCCTAAGTGCAAAGCACCCAACTCAGCCCAGAGCATCAGTGACAGTGACAGACTGCCGGTTTCTTATGGAGCAACAGAGAACCAGAACGAGATGCTTAGGGAAAGGGCCAACCATTCCCATCGCTCTGTTTATGCAATTCAAGATACATGAAGAAAAAATTCATAAATGCTTCTAGAAATATCTGAAAAAAATGCAAAGGGCTCTAAATTGTTTTTGTTCACCTCCAAGAATAACTCAGAGGTTTCTATGTATACTACTACATAGTTACCACAGTTCAAGGTCTTTGGGATTGATGGGAATTCAAGTGAGAGTCTGAGATTTGGACAAATCAAGTTTGATTTCTGCAGAGGAAAAAGGTATCTACTGACATGCGCTCCAATTATATCCAATATATCTTGAACTGGAAGGGGCCTTAGACGTCACCTACTTCAATCCTGTCCCGTTATAGATGAGTTAGTAGGTTCTCATTAGAAGATTTTAAGGACGAGTAGAGACTACCGATTTTGTTCAAAAGATTTGTTAGCCACAAATCTGGGAATGGAATACAGCTCAGGAATCCTAGTCCACTAAACCCTATGTAACCTCTTCATAATTACATAATGATTAGTATGTTACATAATGTACTTAACCCCATTGCCTACATGTTTAAAACTGTGTTTCAGATCTAAATTATCTGGTGATCAGTGTCTATGAAAGTAAAATAACACGTTCAGAAAAAGCAGAGGGACACGTGGGTGGCTCTGTTGATTAAGCATCTGACTCTTGGTTTTGGCTCAGGTCATGATCTCAGGGTTATGAGATCAAGCCCCACATGGGGCTCTGTGCTGGGCATGGAGCCTGCTTAAGGATCTCTCTCTCTCCCTCTTCCCTCCCCCTGCTTAAAATAAAATTAAAAAAAAGATAATAATTAAAAAAAGAAGCAGAGGTCAAGTTCCTTAAAATGTGTTCTATTTTTCTCTGTCATTACTGAATAATGGGCTTTTTCTCAGAATTTCTATCAGAGTACTCTGTAGTTACTGAGCTGAAGTTACCTATGTAATTATCCTGGAATAGAGATCTTATACTGAGATAGGAAACAAAACAAAACAAGTGTATTACGTTAATAAGTAGATATCATTGCCCTTCCTGGAATGCACTGTCCTCCCTTTGCTAATTAGGCATGTCTGTGGCTGGTCACCAGACCGTGTTTTAGACGCAGCCCTCCCCTGGCACGATGCCTCTGAACACCACTGACGACCTTCACTGCACTGCCTGGTAGCAAACACCTGTAGTAAGTGTACTGTGTATTTTTCTCCCTCCTGAGGAACTGTCTTTATATTTTTTTGCATTCTTGATGTCCGGCAAACAATAGAGGATTAGTGATTGCAGAAGTGTGTGTGAGGGGAGAGCTCCTGGAAAAAACTTACCAGGTGGTCATAAAGACTAGGGTTGGCAAAGCACAGCCTGCCTGCTAAGAAAGGTCTTTTACATTTTAAAATGGTGATATCAGTATCTACAAAGAGCCTATAATTTTAATTTTCTGGTCCTTTGGGGAAACACTTGCTGATTCCTGATATAAATGTGGTATTTCATAGTCATAGGACAGGAACAATAGGTAACCAACAGTTATAACCTAGTATTAGAAAGTACCAAGAATAACTACTAAGGTCATTAATTGGAGAGACTGTTTTAAGGTGATGCAGTCTCTCCAGCAGAATGAATAGTCAAAATCATCTTGGTAAGGCCGCTTTCTGAAAGATAACATAAATACCTCTGGGTAGTTTTTCATCACAGCAGAGCCCCAGGCATGGGGCTTGCCACTTAGTTACTCTCTGGCCTGGGTCCTCGGACAGCCTATTCTTTTGGGCCGGAAGAGGGTTCTCCTTGCTAAAACAAATTTATGTTTTGTGCCTTTGCCATTATCTTTATGATTCTGGTAGACTTTTCAGTCTCTGAATAAAATGTTTTCAGGCCCATGTGGTCTGCTTGTTAACAGAGCGACAGCACGGCTCACAGCAAGGCACCTCGAGCCCCTGGCTGCAAGCCAACGGCTGGTGATATTTTCCTGGTTAATGTCAGAGGAAGTCGAAAGATCCAAGAAATGCACATGATGACATCATCAGAAGGACCTAAAAAGTGTGAAGCCTGGGGTGAATAAAGGCACTATTGCCGAAGCACAGCCTTACAAATGAGCTGCGTGAGAAACAAGAATGTTTTCCTTGGTACAGCAAAGTAAAGATGCTTCCAGGTAAAACCTGGGACCGGTTTTAGGGGCTAGCTTCAAAGAGGTACACTGTAACTTTCGTCTCAGAGAGTTTTTAAATGTATTTGCCAGGCACGTAACCATTGACAAGGTTTTGTTTTCACCAGAGGAAGCAGGCCCACTGATGATCCTGACTTGAAACCTTCTGCCTCGGCTGGAAAAAATGAGAACGAAAACAGCATAGCTTGGGGCAAAGTAGGCTTAGAGAGGTGCCAATGCCGACAGCTTTTTAAAATAGCTACCGTGCCATACGTGCCCTCCGTAATACCCACCACCTGGCTCCCCCAACATCCGACCCCCTGCCCCTTCAAAACCCTCAGAGTCTATAGTCTCTCATGGTTCATCTCCCCTTACATATGGCATGGAGCACTGGGTGTGGTCTATAAACAGTGAATTCTGTTACGCTGAAAAGAAATTAAAAACAACAACAAAAAACAGTTACCACTGGGGCGCCTGCGTGGCTCAGTGGGTCAAGCGGCTCACTCTGGATTTCTGCTTGGGTCATGATCTCAGGTTCGTGAGACAGAGCCCCTTGTCCGGCTCCACACCGGGCCTGGAGCCTGCTTGGGATTCTCTCTTTCCCTCTCCCTCTGGCCCCCTCCCCTGCTCGCACTTTCTCACAAAACAAAACAAAAAACAAAACCAAACCAAAAAGTCACTATTGATTTTTCTAGCTTTGAGGCACACAGAGATCAGAAACAATAACAGGAACAAAGGAGCTAGATATTATAGGGTGCACTTAGTACCAAAGTCTTAAAAAGACAAAAAACCTGCCTCCCACTGAGAACTCAAGTGTTCAAACAGAACTTTCACTGTGTTTCTTCTTTTTTTTTTTTTTTTAAAGATTTGATTTATTTATTTGACAGACAGAGATCACAAGCAGGCAGAGAGGCAGGCAGAGAGAGAGAGAGGGAGAAGCAGGCTCCCTGCCGAGCAGAGAGCCCGATGCGGGACTCGATCCCAGGACCCTGGGATCATGACCTGAGCCAAAGGCAGAGGCTTTAACCCACTGAGCCACCCAGGCGTCCCCACTGTGTTTCTTCTAACCTGAGCCTTCTCCTGAAGCGCACAGCTGAAAAGAATGGTTGTGAGTACATACACACTACACTAAGTTCAGCTCCAAAATGAACATAAATAATCAATTTGTGATGGGAAGGCAGCCCCCTGGCTAAAATAATCTATTATGAGACAGAAAGGAGAGGAATCCTGGGAACACCTAACACGGGCAGCAGCCTCTGTCGAGGCTGGCAGGCTCTCACGGAGAAAATAGCGGGAACCTGGGCAGGAAGGGTTCACCGGTGAGGAACGGCTGAGTTCAGACGGCTTCCAGAAAGCACTCGACTCTAGGCGGCACTCTTTACCTTCTCTGTTTTCTTCTCTAGCCAGATTCCTTTTATTTCTTTCATTCTATCATCCTTCCAGTTTCGCTAACACTGCCAGATTTTATCTTGGCTACTTTTCTGAACAAACCTATCATCCTATTAAGATGACAATCATATGTATTCTTAAAGCATTTAAGATAGGAGAATTTTAAAACCCCAAATCAAAAACCAACTCTGCTGGGTTAACATGAAAAATCGTAAAAATCATGTTAAGGGTTCAGTCTTTTTTTTTTTTTTTTAATTTTTTAAATTTATTTATTTGTCAGAGAGAGGGAGAGAGAACAAGAGAGCACAGGCAGACAGAGTGGCAGGCAGAGGCAGAGGGAGAAGCAGGCTCCATGCCAAGCAAGGAGCCCGATGTGGGACTCGATCCCAGGACGCTGGGATCATGACCTGAGCCGAAGGCAGCCGCTTAACCAACTGAGCCACCCAGGCGTCCCAAGGGTTCAGTCTTTATGTATATTCAATACATATGTTATTAAAGGCTTTTCAAAAAAAGGTATTTGTCTGCTTTCTCTCTTTAGGATGCAGTAAGTCTACAATAAACAAAACAAACCTTTTATATCTATGACTACGGATGCTACCGATGTTAATATGAAATGTAGGTGGAGAATTATTTTTCCCACTGGTCCCGAAAACACAGTTCACCTACTGAGAGTGAACCTGGGGCCAGGCACTGTGTGGGCATCCAGAATACACCAGGACGGCTGGTTTCCTCCTGCAAGGAGGCCTCAGTGTTGAGGGGACACCAGGAACTGACGTGCAGTCTGCGGGGTGCGGGGCGAGGCCGATGACCAGGCTGCCAGGGCTGCTGGCGAGGAAAAGGACTGCTTCTCCGGCAGGCAAGGGGAGCTCTCAGGAGAAGGCTGAGATTTAGCTTGGCCTTGGTCAGTGCGGGGCATTCAGCCTGTGGGGAAGGGGAAGGGGGCAACTCAGCAGAGAGCAGGTGCAAAGGCAACTGAGCATGAACTTCAGGAAGGTCTGGGGCCGAGAGTCCACGTGAACCCAAACGGGAGGCAAAAGTTGCTCCTATTGTGCAAATAACAGGACAGATTTGTCACCACCGTAGTGCTTCTGCTCGGAAAGTTTGCTGTCCAGCGCGTCCCACTCTTAACCTGAAGCCATTCCCTCAAAACCCATTTCTTCTCTGCTTTTCTCAGTTCCACTTTGCTTTTGGGAGTCTGCTCAATTCCCACTTTTTTTAGTTTTTTTTTTTCTCTCCCCTGAATATGCCCACCACTACATTCTTGTTCACACACTACAACTCCTGTTTATTTATTTATTTATTTTAAAAGATTTTATTTATTTATTTGACAGAGAGAGATCACAAGTGGGCAGAGAGGCAGGCAGAGAGACGGAAGCAGGCTCTCTGCTGAGCAGAGAGCCCGATGCAGGGCTCGATCCCAGGACTCTGGGATCATGACCCAAGTTGAAGGCAGAGGCTTAACCCACTGAGCCTTCATTTATTTTTCTGTACAGTTCACTCACTGCATCAGATTTCTACCTTTCCCTTAAGCTCCATAAAACAGTTTTCTCTGTGCCATTATAGTGCTTGGAATTACGGTAACTGGATTCTAGAAACACAGAACTCATTCAATAAAGGTAATGCCATTAAAACTTCTTTTAAGGAGGGGCGCCTGGGTGGCTCAGTAGGTTAAAGCCTCTGCCTTCAGCTCAGGTCATGATCCCAGGGTCCTGGGATAGAGCCCCACATCGGGCTCTCTGCTCAGCAGGGAGCCTGCTTCCCCCACCCCCCCCCTCTCTGCCTGCCTCTCTGCCTATTTGTGATCTCTGTCAAATTAATAAAATCTTTAAAAAAAAAACTTATCTTAAGGAGGTCAGATACACTCATCCGAAATCTTAGTGAGTATACAGTATTATGTGGCTTAATAAATCATTTCTTTGGTAGTCAAAGGTAAACTTTATTTCTGCTCAATCTAAATGAGGCCTACTGATAAATTTTAGTGAATCTCAAGACTGAAAAGGTCTTAGAAGTAATATAAATGTTGGCGTGTATATTTAGTGTAGATCTTCAATCTCTTAGAGAACAAGGTACAACAAATCTGCTCTAATAACTAGACCTAGTTATTAGGTCTAGTTATTCAGGTCTAGTTATTTAGGCAGAGATGCTACAGGTTTCCAGAAAACCTGAATAAAAGAACACTGTAATCAAACTATTTACCGATGAAAAATGATATCCTGACTTTCTTTTGACCTAGAAAAAATCGGTTAAGAAAGCATATGACATAAGTGACCAGACTCTTTCATTTTGAAAGGAAAGGTGCTGTCAACATAAATCCAGAGAACCCGAAAGCCTGGAATTACTCAATAACCGAGAAGGAAACATTCAAAATTCAATTTAAATGAGGCAAATATTTTACTCACAGTGTTTGGCAAATGTTAGCAATAAAAACTGAATGAACTATGAGCATTCAATGAAGAAAAATGTGAATGGAAGGAAATCTCACCAGACCTCTTAGAAGACCAGGAGCAGCTCAGTTTCTCTGCAAACTAAGACAAACATTCTTCCTCCCAGATAAGAACTCCTTTTGAAACTACAAAAGTGTAGTTTCAAAAGGAGTTTAACTTAATGTCTCATGTCAGCAAATAAAATCATTTTAGAAAAGAGTAGGAGGGAAGGGAGAATAGAATTTGTGATTTATAGATAACGTCACTAAATAAGAGCTGTTGCTATTCATTTAAGGAGAATGGCAATTCCATCCCTGCTGAAAAATCTTCGAAGGACGGGGCACCTGGGTGGCTCAGTCGGTTGGGTGTCTGCCTTTGGCTCAGGTCATCACAGTTCCAGGGTCCTGGGATCGAGTCCCACAACAGGCTCCCTGCTCAGCGTGGAGCCTGCTTCTCCCTCTCCTCCTTGCTTGTGCTCTCTCATCTCTCTCTCTCTCTCTCAGATAAATTTTTAAAAATTAAAAAAAAACAAATCTTCGAAGGACAGAACAGTTTTGTACGAAGCAGATACACACACACACACACACACACACACACACACATTTTATAGGATGTGGTCCTGGGTGGCCCGGATCCAAATTGGACAGTCCTGATTCGAGTCTCAGTCATATACTTGGTTGGTTGTTGGCTATGGAACGGTAATAAAAGAAGCCATCCCATAATGTTATCATGTGGGTTAAACAGCACAATGAACGTGCACTCAGTACAGTGCTCGGCACACAGTGAACCCTCTCTGTTAACCACCCTAGCTTAAGCTCAGTCAGTCAGTCAACTGCGGAATGCTATGAGCCACACTGCCTCACGGAACTGCCCTGCAAGGGTCCAAAATGCAAGGTTTCCCTTATCAAAATGGCGCCCACCTTCAAAACACCTTTCGAAAAAATCTCAAAAGTTCTACTGAGGAGGAGGCAAGGCTGTCCCTCTTCTCACTTCCAGGGCAAAACACAAAGTGGATGGGCTACTGTTCCACTGTTTATGGAACATGGGGCAGAATCTTGGGGGCCACAAAACCCCACCTCCTCACTGCACAGATGGGACAACAAGGCCTAGAGAGGTTGACTTGCCTATTATCAGACAAGGCACTAACAGCATGACGGAATGAAAATCTTGGTTTCCTGATCCTTTCATTCCACATCTCTTACTAATTCTATTAACCTTTATTTCTTTACTAAGGTATTATAAAGCCTCTTTGTAAAAATGTGAATGCAGTTAGTGCAAATAAATATTTCTCTTTTCAGACACTTTTTAAAGTATTCTTCAATATAAAATCAGAATGAAGATGAAAACATAATTATTCCTAAATATGAGGAATCACTGTAGCTTTTTTTTTCCAATTTGTTCCATGTAGTCAAGGAATTCCCTTTAGAAAACTAGATCCAGCAAGCCTGCACACTCTGTATGGCTGTGTGGAGGCTGTGGGGCTCTGGAGGGAAGAGCTCTTTACCTAGTGTATTTCAACCTCTAGACAACAAGGAAATGATCTTTCTGTAGTAAAATGTCATTTCAAAATTATCTTATAGTTACCTCATATAAGAAAACGTTATCCTTTCCCAAATTTGAGACACTGTAGAGAAGTCTGAAGTTTTCTCTGACTACTATTCCCAAATTTGGTCCCTTCCCTTTGTTTGCCCTTAAGGGGTAAACTGTTGTCATTTTGGTAAGTTTTTCCGTGAAAATTTTTATAGATGTGCAAATACACATAGGTATTTCATATGCTAGTGTATACTTTTCTAATAAATTTTTATGAACTTACATACATGCACATGTATTTTGTAAAACAGGTTTTCCATAATTTGCTTTTTTACTCAACAGCATGATTTGGAGGTCAGCCATGTACTTACAGATGCGTTCTCCTAATAATTCCTGAGCTCGCCCAAACGCCTGCCATGCATTGTTCAAGTGGATGGCGACAGGGGAATGAACAAAAGCCAAGCTTCTGCCCTCACAGGGCTTATATTCTAGAGCTATTTCATTCTTTTTAACCATGGCATAGTAGTCCGTGAACGAACATACTACAGATGGCTATGCCAGTCCTTTTTTTTTTTTTCTTAAAGAACTTTTAATTTATTTGAGAGAGAGAGAGAGAAAATGAGAGAGAAAGCAAGAACCAGGAGAGGGAGAGGGAGAAGCAGACTCCCCACGAAGCAGGGAGACGAAGCAGGGCTTGATCTCATGACCCTGGGATCATGACCTAAGCCGAGGGCAGACACTTAACCAACTGAGCCATCCAGGGGCCCCACCAGTCCTCTACTGAAGAGTTTTTTCATGATTAAAATTTTAGGGTAAACATCACTGGGTATGATTTCTTGTGCACAAGTTGAGTATTTGTTTAGGGCCTGTTCCTACAAATAAGACTGCTTAGTCATTGCAGATGTACACTTCTAATTTTTTTTAATGTTTACTTACTTCAGTAATCTCTACATCCAACATGGGGCTCGAACTCACAACCCGGAGATCAAGAGTTGTATGTTCTTCCGACTGAGCCAGCCAGCTGCCTCTGTACACTTCTAACTCTGATACATCGAGTTTCCATCCAGAGTAGTTACAACACTTCAGCCATACAGTATGTGAATACCCTTACACTACTCTCACTACAGCATATTCTGGGACATAATTTCTGCCAATCCACTAGATGCAAATGATCAGCCATTTATTACACCCTGCATTTTCCTGACTCAAAGTACAGCATCTTTCTGTATCTTTATTAGTCATCATCTTTCATTCCTTTTGCATTTCTATAACATACAACGTTGGGAGTGAAGCCTTCACCAAAAAAATGTTTGCTGAATTCAATTGGGTGAACTGAGAGCTATTTGTGTGAAATTACTTAAAATGAAAATTCACCAGACACAGTCTAAGAGCACTTGGCAAATTGCAGTATTATTAACTCAAGTATTTCTTACCCCACCAAAAGCCTTCAGGCTCACAGCTCTGCATCATTCTCTCTCGCCCAACTGTTTCTCTACAGGACCAAACTGCATAATGCTGTGTCAAAGTGAAAAGAAGGGCTATCTGTACCCCAATGTTTATAGCAGCAATGGCCACGGTCGCCAAACTGTGGAAAGAACCAAGATGCCCTTCAACGGACGAATGGATAAAGAAGATGTGGTCCATTTACACTATGGAGTATTATGCCTCCATCAGAAAGGATGAATACCCAACTTTTGTAGCAACATGGACGGGACTGGAGGAGATTATGCTGAGTGAAATAAGTCAAGCAGAGAGAGTCAATTATCATATGGTTTCACTTATTTGCGGAGCATAACAAATAACACGGAGGACATGGGGAGATGGAGAGGAGAAGGGAGTTGAGGGAAATTGGGGGGGGGGAGATGAACCAGGAGAGACCAGGGACTCGGAAAAATACCCTGAGGGTTTTGAAGGGGCGGGGGGGGGGGGGTTGGGGGAGCCTGGTGGTGGGTATTGTGGAGGGCACGCATTGCATGGAGCACTGGGTGTGGTGTAAAACTATGAATTCTGTTACGCTGAAAAGAAATAAAAAAAAATAAAAAATAAATTAAAAAAAAAAAGGTTACTGTCTTCAAGGTGTTTTCTGGATGGGTCTATGGCAAGCTGGGAGTGGGAATTTTTTAAAAAATATTTTATTAATTTATTTGACTGAGAGAGAGAGAGAGATCATAAGTAGGTAGAAAGGCAGGCAGAGAATGAGGGGGAAGCAGGCTCCCCGTTGAGCAGAGAGCCCGATGTGGGGCTTGATCCCAGGACCTTGGGATCATGACCTGAGCTGAAGGCAGAGGCTTAACCCACTGAGCCACCCAGGTGCTCCGGGAGTGGGAATATTTGATGTTCACTCTGTGTGTGTGTGTGTGTGTGTGTGTGTGTGTGTGTCTGTGGCCTAAAACTGTTAATCCAGCTGTTTCCAACTAGCTTTTTCCAGAAGCAAAATGATGATTATCATTACAGATGGTAAGTGCCTCCCCCCACGCCCGACTCCAAAAAATCCTGACCATCTCAAGGACTGGTGAGGATATGGAAAATATGAAGTATCGGGAACTCTCCTCTATTATACAAGGACTCTGAAAAAGTGTTTGGCAGTATCTACCCAAACTAAACATACACACACTTATTACCCAGTAATGCAACAGTTCTACTTTTAGGTATAGATCTGAGAAGAACAGGAAAACAGATACCTAAGCCTTATTTGTAATGGTCCCCAATTTAAATTTACCCAAATGTCTATCAATAATCACATAAATTGTCAAGGATGATTACATGAATTGTGGTATAATCACAAAAGTATCTTGTCCAATAATGAAAATCAATAATTATTGCTACATTCAACAATATGGATGAATTATAGAAACATAATGTTGAAGAAGCCAGACATAAGAGCACACAGAGCCTAATTCTACCTAAATAAAGTTAAAAACCAGACAAAATTAGTCTTTGCTGTTAGATGTTCCTACAGGCTAGGGGTACTGGCTGGAAGAGAGCATGAGGAGGGCTTATGGAACTGAAAATATTCTATTAGCTGAATATATGTTCATGTTTAACAGTATTGACAACAGTAATTATAAAGAACTAACACAATGTTTTCATGACCATAATGATGAAGTCAAGAAACTAAGTAGAAACAAATGTGATATTAGAAATTAAAGGGTCACATCAAAAGAGAATCTATGTAATACAACATCAAAAGACTGTTTGGTATTAAAAAGCAAGCCTTTGGTAACTTTAGTTTGTTCAAATTTACAGTAAGTAACATTTTAGATCAATTTCACTATTTCCTGTCTCTCAGCATAAAAAGTGTTTTTCTGATATAATCTGTGGAAGATAGTTGTCTCTTAAACGTAAGTAAAAAGCATTTGTTTTAAGAAAAATAAATTTGTTTTAAGAAATTTAAATTTAAGAAATTTAAGAAATAAAAGTTTGTTTTAAGAAAAAGCCATGTTAGAAGACAAAGTTTCTGATGAGATAGCACCCCTACTTCTTTTCTGAATTTTTATATTACTCCTAGAAATATCTGTTACTTTTTGTCTTTTCTCATTCCTTGACATTTTCCAGCCAAGGATCTGCTGGATAGTTAAGAAATGTCACTTTTTCTAATTTCTTCCATAGAGCCTCTAAATTTAGTTGTTCAATTTAACAAGAGTAATGAAAACAGCTGTTATCTTAATATTATAATGTTTCTCTGCAATGCATTATGAATTTATAACCACAGTTCCCCTTCTCCCTGACTATAATCCTAGGATCCCACTGAATCTAATGGAAACACCATGTTGACTAGATTTTTGTCAGGCTCTGTAAATATCACTCAATCTTGATTTAAAGTGTCATTGAACTTTGCAGGCATCAAATAACAGATTTGTATCTGTGAAAGAAAATAGCCCTTTGTTTTTAGAATTAAAGAAATAAACCTCTTGCCAATAATAGTTTTCTGAAGGTTCAATCTCTTAAAGGTGTAATCAAAGACATATGGATCACTGTCTTCTCATTTCTACCAAGAGGAGTATGGTGAAACACTCAGTGAACTTATTTATTTTTTTTTTACAGTAGGCTCTCCATCCACTGTGGAGCCCAGTGAGGGGCTTGAACTCACGAAACTGAGATCAAGACCTGAACTTAGATCAACAGTCAGATGCTTAACCAACTGGGCTATCCAGGTGCCCCTAAACTCAGAGAATTTTATAGTGTTGCTTGACGCTCTCACAGCTTTAAATTTAAATGGGTCGTAATTTAGAATAAACTTTGTGCCTATTTGTATATTCCAAATAGCCTAAGCATAAGAAAAAAAGGTTCTGAAAAATAATTGTTCTCTAAAATGGCAAAGAATGGCCAAGTGTGCCCAAGCAATGGCGAGAGGTAACTTATAAGAGCAACCCGCGTCGGGGCACCGGGTGGCTCAGTGGTTTAGGCCTCTACCTTCGGCTCGGGTCATGATCTCAGGGTCCTGGGATCGAGCCCCGTGTTGGGCTCTCTGCTCAGTGGGGAGCCTGCTTCCCCCCCTCTCTCTGCCTGCTTGTGATCTCTGTCTGTCAAATAAATAAATAAATCTTAAAAAAAAAAAAAAAAAAGAGCAACCCGCGTCATGGAGGATCCCTCCACTGTCTAGACCCATGCTGTCTAACACGGTGGTCATTAGCCACACGTAGCTATTTAAAGGAAAATTAACTAAAATTAAATAAAGTTTTATAGTCAGTTCCTGCTGCCTCGGCCACACTGCAAGTGTTCAACGGCCACACGTGGCTAGTGGCCACCACGCTGGGCAGTGCAGGTACAGAACATTTCATCACTGAGGAAGTTCTCTTGGTTGGTGCTCCTCTAGGTCAACTTCAGCCCACCATTCCTAAAATTATCAGTGGTGGCTGCATACAGCGACAGTGTGGCCTTGGATCAAAATAGCAAGCAAACATGATTTGGTCCAGAGAGAGCATTTTTTAAAAGTAAAAGTAATAATTATAACCATGAAACCATGCCAAGGCTGCAGTGTGGGCTAGAAGGGGAGACACTGCCCAGAATCAGGTGGCTCAGCCTTACACCTGTGTTTTGGCTGTGTGCCCTCGTCCTCACTGGTCAGGTCGTGGCCATACGCTACCTTCCCTACTCCAGGGGTGGGGGTGGACGACAAACACGCCTAAACGAGGAGACGGCTTTGGAGTCATGAAGCCCATGTCACCTATGTCATTATTTTTATGTAAAACACCCATTTTGGGTATCATCAGGTAACGTGACTAAGGGAAAGCCTCACCTCATTGAGTTGAAAAGTACTACTGAGTTGATTCCATAGTCACTGGTCAAATTAGGGAAACCTGATTGGTTAATTTATTATCACTAAGAGATTGTTACTACTTAAGCGATTATAGAACACTGCTCTTTATATAATACAGTGATCCTGAATTCGGTTTCTATAATGTACCATATTCAAATAAACTTATATACAGTGCTATACGCACAGAATGAATAAAACAATACTGTTTACTGAAATAAAGATGGTGGGAACAACTTCCAGTTACGTAGTTAAGTATCATGGCTAAAGCCGGAAAAGCGAGACTGTCACACAAGAGACAGTTCTAGTTACTTACATGAAAATTGTGAATCCTCTAGTGAATCGTTCCTCCTCGAGAATTGTGAATCCTCTAGTGAATCGTTCCTCCTCGGTTTTACCGTTCTGGAGGATCTCTCCCCCCGCCTTCCATTCCTACTCTGTACATACCGGTTGCATTACCTTGTTGGGTAGATCTGTGTTTCTTTCCACAGCTATAAAGGGGGGCTGCCACAGTACCTCCTCACTATAGGAACCAAAGAGGACTTTTTTTCTTTTTTAAGATTTTATTTACTTGACAGACAGAGATCACAAGTAAGCAGAGAGGCAGGCAGAGAGAGAGAGGAGGAAGCAGGCTCCCCGCTGAGCAGAGAGCCTGATGTGGGGCTCGATCCCAGGACTCCGGGACCATGACCTGAGCCGAAGGCAGAGGCTTTAACCCACTGAGCCACCCAGGCGCCCTCAAAGAGGACTTTCTAAACCTTGGTTAGAAGCAAGCACCTGTGAGCTGTACAGGAAGCTGTTTTTCTAACCAGATGGAGGAAGAAAAGGGGCCAACAGTGATCTCCTCATGAGAGAGAGTAAACCTGGTCTGCCATGGGATCCATGCCAACAAGGCAAAGAACTGCATGGGATACTCTTCAGTTGCCATGCTGGAAACCCAACTATTCCAAGCTAGAAGAAGAGATGAAGTATGATTGATAAAGGATGTTATACATCACCATGAGCATGAAGTTGGAAATGGACTCCATGAATAACCTTTAAAACTAAGGAAGACATATACTAGAGCTTGATGATGTATCTCCTGGATAAAGTGACCATTACTTATAAGAGGAGCTTAATTTAGCTGTAGCTTCTTAAATAAACCTTGAACTTTTGAATAATTTTGGATTTATGGAAAAATTGCAAAGATAGTATCAAGTATTCTCATGTATCTTACCTACCTTTAACCTAATATCCCATCCAGGATACCATATGACATTTAGTGGTCATGCCTACTTAGGCTCCTCTTGGCTGGGACAATTTCTCAGACTCTCCTTGCTTTTGATGACCTTGGCAGTTTTGAAGAATAGTAGCTTTTTTATAGAACATCCTTCAAATGAGACATATCTGATGTTTTTTTTTTTTCCCCCCATGGTGAGACGGGGGTTATGGGTTTTTAGGTGGAAGACCACAGAGGCTAGATGCCACTCTCAGGATACCACATCAGGGGTCCATCCTATCAATATGAGTTGAACTTGATCACCTGGTTGAGGCCGTGTTATTCAGGTTTCTCCACTGTGAAGTTACCCTTGTGTCCTCACTTCCGTACTGTACTCTCTGGAAGGAAGTCACTCTGTGTAGCCTACAACTAAGGAGTGAGGAGTTATATTTCACTACCTCGAGGGCAAAGTGTCTGCATAAATTATCTGGAATTCTTTTGCACCAGAAAGTAGTTCCTTTCCCCCATTTATTTATTTGTTCAATCATTTACATCAGCACGACTCACTGATATTTGTTTTATACTTTGGGTCTTTGGGTTACAAGCCAATACCACTTTATTTTGTTCTCAAATTGTTCCAGCTTTTGCCGTGGGAAGCTGTTATTTGGTTCCCGTGGCCCTCCTGACACATCCCATCACCATTACCATCATCATCATTATTTTTTTAGCACCTCTTTGCTTTCTGACTCCAAAGCTGTAAGATGTGACAGGGTTATCTCGTATACTGCCTGCCACAGTCCTCGAGTTAGACATTTCTCCAAAGAGTCCTGGTTCACTTGACTGAAGAATGGGGTCAGAAACCAAGATCTGGTGCTGGATGCTTTCTTTAATTTTTAAAGGTGCTTTCCAATATGCGCTTCTCTCATTTCCACAACCTTGTTCCTTATTATTATTTTTTTTTTAAAGAGAGAGAAAGAAAGGGTGAGCAGGGGTGGGGAAGGGCAGAGAGAGGGAGAGAAGGAACCTTAAGCAGACTCCATCCACACCCAGCATGGAGCCCAACTTGGGGCTCAATCTCATGACCCAGAGATCATGACCTAAGCCAAAATTGAGTCAGACACTCAACCAGCGGGGCCATCTAGTGCCCCCACAACCTTTTTGACTAGTGCGTAAACTAAGGTTCACAGTAATTAAAGGGTTTGCTGAAGATCAAGGCTAATTAATAATGACAATGTTGGGGAAAATTCAGTCTTTTTTTTTTTTTAAGATTTTATTTATTTATTTGATAGATAGAGATTACAAGTAGCTGGAGAGGCAGGCAGAAAGAGAGAGGAGGAAGCAGGCTCCCCGCTGAGCAGAGAGCCCAGTGCGGGGCTCGATCCCAGGACCCTGGGATCATGACCTGAGCCAATGGCAGAGGCTTTAACCTACTGAGCCACCCAGGCGCCCCCAAATTCAGTCTTTTGATGATAGTTCATGTCCTTTCCACTACCTGATGTCTTGTGGGTACGGACATGGCATCAAAGACCAGACTGGAGAAAGGAAAGAAGATAGTCCTTTCAAGAAGAAACATTTAGCAGGGATATCTGACAGACCCTCCTATTTACCTCGAAGAAATCACTGGAGATTCTGTCCTCTCTAGAAAGAAGTCATTAATGATGTTACAGCAGTGGTTCTCAACTGGGGTTGATTTTGTTACTCCCATCTGCCCCCTCCTGGAGATCTGGCAATGTCTAGAGACATTCTTGTTGGGTGGGGGCTGTGCTGCTGACCGGCATCCAGTAAACAGAGGCCAAGGATGTTGCCATGCACTGCACAATGCACACAGTATCCCCCACAACGAAGAATTTCTAGTTCAAAATGACAATAGCTCTGAGGATGAGAGACCCTGTAGCCAAAAGAAGGACCACTGCAGGGGCTTCATCTAATTTTCACAGAGGTCTTTTTTTTTTTTTTTAAGATTTTATTTATTTATTTGAGAAAAGAGAGAGTGTGTGTGTGGACAAAGAGGGGGAGCAGCAGAGGGAGAAGCAGGCTCCCTGCTGAGCAAAGAGCCTGATGCGGGCACCATCCCGGGACCCTGGGATCATGACCTGAGCTGAAGGCAGACACTCGCCTGGCTGAGCCACCCAGGCGCCCCTTTTACAGAGTTTCTATTCTTGCTGAATTATTACCCCTTTTGGTGTCTATGAGAAACAATAACAAAAAACTGTCTGCTTCTGTAACCTTATGAGCCAGCCAATCAGAAGGAAAAAGTCCCCCGTTTTGGTTAAGGAAAATGGCTCACACTCAGTTAAGACAGACTCCCCTGGTTCTTTAACCCACTGAGCCGCCCTGGACTCCCCTGGTTCTTGCGTATGGGACAAACACAAGGAGTCCTCTTTAAAATAAGTTGCTTCAGTTAAGTAGGGCATGAACAGAACAATAATCTTCAAGTAGGAGCGGAGTCACATGTAATGAGCCTAAAAAGGGCAGGCCCATCTCCACGTACGCCATCACGGCCTGGCCGCCCTTGCTGTGTCTTCTGGCTCGGGGACACACTGAGCAGACCAGTCAGGGGCCAACGGATGGGGGGACCTTAGCAGCAGATGGCTGTAACCCAGAAACTGCTGTCCACTGCTCAGGGACCGCAATTTGGGGAGGAAGTGAGTGACTGTATCCCTGTTTGTTGATGGAGTCAGTGACCACCCAGCAGGCTGACAGAAGAAAGGACCCTTTTGTTTATCAGGATCTGTCTTGGAAGCTTTAGAGGAAGCTTGCTCACTCCTACTACTAACAAGTCCATAAAGGACATTTTCTGAGCAAAGCTACGTGTGCCCTGGGGCCACAGACTGCCACTGGCCTCTGGAAAAAAAAAGTGCCGAGAAGCTGAGTGGAGTAGTATAATTGAGGGGATCCTATGTTGGGAGCTTCTCGTGACACAGACACACGCATGTGAAGTGCTCGATGCACTTGTCAGGAGCAGCAACAGAGAGAACTTTCTACGTGTCGGGCCCCGTGCAAAGTTGTCACACATTGTCTCATCACATCCTCCAAACTAGCCTAGGAGGTAAGTACCACTATCAGGTTCATTTTCATATGCAGAATTAAAAAGTAATCATGCCAACTGGCCAAAGCTCAACACCTGCGAAGTGGTAGAGCTGGTACTTGAACCTCTAATACTCCAACATCACAACTTGGTAACTTTGTCATGGTAACTTAGTAACATCTTCATGGTAACATGGTAACTTGGTAACTTTTTCAGCCTCATCACAGCCACTAAAATTATTAACCAGCAAACCAGGGCTGTTTGTTCTTAAGGCCTGCGTGGCAGAGGTGAAGGTAGCAGAGGTCAAGAATGTTGAGAGTCAGGGCACCGGCGTGGCTCAGTGGGTTAAGCCTCTGCCTTTGGCTCAGGTCATGATCTCAGGGTCCTGGGATCGAGCCCCGCATCAGGCTCTCTGCTCAGCAGGGAGCCTGCTTCCCCCTCTCTCTCTGCCTGCTGCTCTGCCTACTTGTGATCTCTGTCAAATAAATAAATAAAATCTTTAAAAAAAATGTTGAGAGTTATTCGACCCAGTTTTTCTAAGAATTAGCTTAGCTTTTCAAATCAGACAAGATGGTAACCGGAGAGCTAGTAGGGAAAAACGAAGGCCTTTCTGTGGGCTTTGTAAAAAGTCCAAAGACCTTCTAACCAAAGTTACAAGTGACCCCAGTGAGGGGAAATGTTGTCTGCAAATCTCGGTTTAGGACACCCCTGACACCTGTGTCATTAACCAGGCAAAGCACATCAGGGCCCAGATGCCTACGCAGGCTCACGCCTAGTCAGGCCCTACACGGGGAGAGAAGAGAGCAGAAGTGAGGAGGACAGCAGGCAACTTAGAAATGGAGACAGGAGGTGTGGACAGGAGACCCTGTCCTGCAGGAAGTTGACAAGACCCTACCTCCCACAACCCCGTGGCTCTGAGGCTGTGGCTCTAACAAACACGACAGCTATATAAGAAAGTGAGGACCCCCGAGAGACCGGGTCTGCTTTTCAGAAATGAGAGGGAAAAGAGCTTATCCGGTGTTCCCAGACAGGACTCTAGAGAAAACAGCAACTCCATGTGAGGGTCCCACCAATACCAGGGCCAGGGTAGAAAAGGGGCAAAATGGGAAGTACCCCTCCCTGCCTCATGAAGAATGGTGCCTGCTCAGGGTAAGCTCTGTGGAGTTGTTAGAACAAGGCCACACAAGTAGAAGAGGAGAAGCTGGAGAGACTGAGGCAGTATTCTTGAGCCTGCAGAACTGAAGGCAGCAAATGTGTCCTTACCCAGAAAGTCAGCAACATTGCTAAATCCTCACAAAAAGTCACAGCAGACAGGGATACATGCTATTTTGTTTGGTGTTACGAAGCTACTCCTCTTGTTCCCCAACCTCAAGCATCCATATACTATGAGTGGACACAATTTTATATAATTTGCTAGTAAAATAAATACCTAATTGAAAAAACTATCTCTTCTAAATCAAACTAATTGCCAACAGTGGGTTGGTTTATAGGCTGGGGAAGCATTTGGGAGATAGGTAAGTATTGTGAAGTACAACAGGCTTAAATTTTGATTAACTGGTCTCTTTTCTTGAGGGGTGTGTGTGTGTGTGTGTGTGTGTGTGTGTGTCATTTTTTTAGAGCGATGCAAAAATATAAAGAAAAATTAAGGAATATAACATACAGTAAATGACAAATGTGATTTCGTAAATACAAATAACCAGGTAGAAGTGTAATTCCTGAAAGCTGTTTTGGATGATTTGAGGTCTAAGCCACCAAGGAAGTCGGACGCTTACAGGAATATATGATCGGCAAGCAAAGGCAAACTGTCCTTTGTGATACAAGCTGACTCCTGGAGGTCACATGAGATCAGGAGATCCCAGGGACAACAAAATGTCAAGTTCAGACCCTTAACAACCCCACACACCAGCCACAGTCTTACAGGAGGTGCTCTAAGAGATACAGGGCTGGTGGATGGAAGGACAAGTGAGTAGGTGAGCGAAACGCTTGTTAGCAAGTACGGCGAGAGCGTGAGGGACTCGGTCCCCGTCTCTCCTCCAGCAGCCCTCAGTTTCTTTGTTCATCTGTTTTGTTTCTTAATGTCCACACATGAGTGAAATCTTGGTATAAAATCCTGGTACAAGGGAGCCATTTTCAAAATAAGATACATTGTTTTACTTACTAACATACACCTGCTTTGTGCATTGAGTTTGTTTTGCTTTATAGAAATTTACTATCTTGACATTTTGATGCAAGATAACTAAGTTTCCACTGGTGATAGCAAAGTTAGCGTGACTGACCCCAGGCTGGAAGGTGAAAAGGCTGTGCTGCCTAGTTTAAAAGTAGGACAAAGAAAGTCTGGAGGGAGAAGCGAGAGGGATGGCAGGGACGGAAGATGACCTCAGGCTCGGAGAACTGTCTTCTAGATTTGTGTCTTCTAGATTTGCAGTGGGGTAACATAGGCCACAGTATCCACCCAATGGGCTTTTGGCTGTCAGTATTGTTTTATTATTTTTTTAATGTTTGTATCAAAGCAGTATGTGTACATAGTAAAAATATTACTACCATTACATAGAGTGACTTACAATGAAAAACAATGGGCTCTATCCCATACCTGCCCCTCTTCAGTACTGCTCTCGAAGGTCATCATCTTTGGCCATTTGTTTTTAACTTCCCCGATAATTTAGATTCACAAATCTAAATAATACAGTCATAGTTCTTAGTTCAAAAGCTTCAGGCAACATCCACTGACTTCCAACTAAGAATGAAGATTAACTTAACTCATGTTACCCTTTATCGTCCTTCTCCCTACTTATAATTTTTGTAGTTTTACTTAGCTTAATTCTTTTTTTTTTTTTTTCCCCTTGGAGAGGGAGGGAGAGAGGGAAGCAGAAGGAGGAGAGAATGTAAGCAGGCTCTACGCCCAGCGTGGAGCCCAACACAGGGCTCAACGTGGGCCTTGATCTCACAACCCTGAGATCATAACCTACACCAAAATCAAGAGCTGGAAGCCTAGCCAACTGAGCCACGCCGGTGCACCTAGTTTTAGTCTCTTGTCACTTTTAACTTTAAATAATGCACTTCAAGCTCTACAAGTTGTTATATCAATTTTTAACAGCCCATCACATAACCTAGATGATTAGTGACTCTCCCTTCCCACCAAGTCACCAACCTCCTCCAGCATCCTAACTTCTGACCATCACCTTACTTTGTGTTTTCAAATTACCGACTCACCTTTCTATGCTTTGTTGTTGTTTCTAAAAATTAAAGGCAAATAACCTGTTTACTGTATTACGATGTATAAATATTGCTCATAGCAGAGACAAGTAATATGTTAGAAGGACATTTCTATTTCTAGAGGTCCATTTTTATGATCTGTCTTCAAAAAAGCACATTACTAGGATGAAGAAAATCGATTTTTCTTACTTCTCTTAATTTTCATAAATGTTCAAAATCATACCACCTTTTTGTTGTACTGTGACTCGACCATGACATCATTGGACACTATTTTATCTGGAGTTCCTAACTGCCTTCACTGTTTCACTATTCATCCAATCCTCAAATTTATTTTTAAAAGATTTTATTTATTTATTTGAGAAACAGAGATCACAAGTAGGCAGAGAGGCAGGCAGAAAGAGAGGAGGGGAAGCAGGCTCCCTGCTGAGCAGAGAGCCCGATGTGGGGCTAGATCACAGCACCCTGGGATCATGACCCGAGCCGAAGGAAGAGGCTTAACCCACTGAGCCACCCAGGCGCCCCCAAATCCTCAAATTTTTAAAAAAGATTTTATTTATTTGTGTGTGTGAGAGAGAGAGAAATAGAGGGGAGCACAAGCAGGGGGAGTGGCAGGGAGAGGGAGAAGCAGGCTCCCCACTGAGCAAGGAGCCTGATGTGGGACTCTATCCCAGGACCCTGGGATCATGACCTGAACCAAAGGCAGACGATTAAGAGACTGAGCCATCCACGCATCCCAAATCCTCAAATTTTTATATCAAAACTGTAGATGTGGATCCAACCCATAAAGATGAAAACTTCAAGGTTTATTACAGCAGAGTTAAAATTAAACTTCTGAGGGGTGTCTGGTGGCTCAGTTGAGTCTGACTCTTGATTTCAGCTCAGGTCATGATCTCGGGAGCCTAGGATCAAGCTTCTTGGTGGGCTCAGTGCGGGACATGGAGCCTGCTTACGATTCTCTCTCTCCCTTTTCTGCTTCTCCTCTCTCAAAATAAATAAATAAATAAATAAACAAGCTTTTGAAAATGCTATTTTGTTGTTAAATGCCTGAACGAAGATAACCTTTTGCTCCCATCCCGGAGATGTATCCCATCTGTGTTAACGAGCCCCATTTATCCGGTACTTTCAGTTAATAAAAGCTCTGCTTGTGCATACTATTTCACGCTCTCACCCCATGAAGGAAGCTATCTTTTCCATTTCACAAAGACAACAGTTGAAGATTAGAGGGACTGGGAGATTTAGCCAAGATCAGAGAGCACGTAAGTGACAAGTTTCAGATTGGAAACCAAGTTTTTGTTTGTCAAAAGCCTGCGTCCTTTGCTTCTACCACAGCTGCCCAACACGTGAACTCTCTCTGTTTTAGAAACTCTTTCTGTTTTGTTTAGAAGCCAAACATCATGGCTTTTTTAAGAGGTTTTGTTATCAATGACAACAGTCCTATGGAAAGAAAGATAGTAGTCTCACTCTTTATTACTAGATGCTCTGGGGTAGGGCTTTTGTAAATAAACCACGGGAAAAGCTGGCAGAACTAGGAGAAAAATACAAATAAACTAAAAGTCATTACACAAAGGGCTGCTATAATAACAAGCAGCAGAGTCAAGGAAGGCCAAAGATTCGTAAGCACTGGCTTTCCCAAGTGACACCTGAGAGTCTGTAAGGCCCTGGGGTTAATACTTCACCTTCAATAATGTAGCCAGTGACCCCAATTACTCTCTGGCGAACCAAGTACATCTCACAACGAGCTTCTTAGGAACGACTCCAGGTACTCTACAAGGTCAAGTGCAACCAGAGACCGCTCAGGAGGACAGGGTCTCAAAGGAACGTGTGAGGAACGAGGGGAGGCCGGCTCGCCCTGTGAGAGTGTGAGCACAGAGAAGCAGGTTTCAGCCTCGCGCCCGGAGACGTGCTCTGGAAACACCGACACCCCTGTGCTCGCACCAGACGCCAGTGGGCGCTTTGCACTCTCAACTCAGATACGAGGCAAGACGTGAAAATTAAATTTCGGAATTCTGAATTTCATATTTACTTTTAGGACACACGAAATACTCTCTCCTGTTAAGATTTTAGTTTTGACTTTACATCAAAAGGGGAAAAAGTTCAGGAAAAAGGTCTTTATGAAGTTCAATACCAAAGGAATATAGAATCCATTCTGGGCAGAAAAGAATGTCCATTTCAAGTTTTTTATTTGTATATGCTTAAACTCTAACCCCCGTTTTCTCTTTTTCAATTGATGCTGCAGGGGGAGAGGGAATGTGTGTAACTCTCTAAAGTAGAAATGCATTTTATAAGAATAGGTGATTATATACAAAAAAGAGAATGATGCCTTTTCCTAAATAATATTAGCTGACATTTACTCAGAGCTCACTGTAAGTTGGCACTCTGCTTAATACGTTATGCGCATTATCTTACAATAATATGACGTATCTCAATTTTAAATATCACCAAATGAAGATCTATAGGTGTTAATTAATTTGCCAAAGTCACACAGTTTAAGTCCAAACTCACATTCATCTCTTAAATATCACATACACCCCTACTCTCTACATACCTAATAAAGTGGATTGAAAAGTCCATATGACAAATTCTTACCATGATATTAATGATTATAAATTTACATCTAAGTAATGGGCAAAGGGAGATTAATTAGATGCATTTGATAAGCCCCAATTCTCATCCTCTGATTTTTTTTTTACCTCATTTTTATCCTGTCTAAAAAAGGAGGGGGGCAATCAATGTAGCTCGCAAGTAGCCAAACTGATTTGAATATTTGAATTCATCTCTGATCATGTTTCCTGCTCTGTTGCTGATGACGACAGAAACAACAAAAACCTGGCAGCCTGAAGGTTTAGGAAATACAAATATATACTGTGTATCAATATACATACTTTAAGGACTCAGGTATTAGGAGGAACACCTCAGATTTTCTTTTACCCTTTTTAAAAAAGATTTTATTTATTTATTTGAGAGAAAGCAAGCTGGAGACCAAGGAAGAGGGAGAAGCAGACTCCCCACTGAGCAGGGAGCGTGAGGTGGGACTCGATCCCAGGACCCCAGGATCATGACCTGAGCTGAAGGCAGATGCTTAATGACTGAGCCACCCAGGCCCCTGAAACACCTCAAATTTTAGATGGTGAGTCTAGAAACTTTATATAACCTACATTACACAACAACATTTAGACAATTTTGTAGATAATTTTTGGCAGTAGGAAGATTTTCTTTAATAGGTAGTTTACACACAATTTTCCTACTGACTTGATTCCATACACTTGGCGGAACGATGCACAGTGAATAATGAAGATGTGGTTGTTCCTATGGATGATTAATCATATACTTACAAATCCTTTCGTGTCCGACAGTGATTACAGTAGCCTATTTCATCTTATCAACAAATAACGCATCTGTAAATATTTCCGAAGCTCCTACTAAGCAGAATTCACTTGCACTAAAAAACCTTTTTCTTTCCTTTGAACCTCCTCTCACTTTCCCCTTCCACAGGGAAATGGGCACTACGGCAAGGAAGTCCAGCAGGGTTTTTTGTTTACTTATGGTTAACATTTTTGGAAGACCTCCGATTCTCTTCCTTCCATATCTCAGAGCAACTGATACAGAATCTGGGTCAGAAGCATAAATTCTTGGTAAAGGACAGAAGGAAGGACAGGGTTGTTTATTCTTTTTCTGTAAAAGATACTGACTTTCAGGGCAAACCCAGGTTAAATGGGTAGAAACACACCACATTTTTTTATAAAGATTTTATTTATTTATTTGACAGAGAGAGAGAGAGAGAGAGAGAGAGTACAAGTAGGCAGAGAGGCAGGCAGAGAGAGAGAGAGAGAGAGAGGGAAGCAGGCTCCCCGCTGAGCGGAGAGCCCGCCGAGGGGCTCGATCCCAGGACCCTAAGATCATGACCTGAGCCAAAGCCAGAGGCCTCAACCCACTCAGCCACCCAGGTGCCCCAACACACCATTTTTAAAGCACATTTTCTCCTTGAGTAGCATTTAGTTCAGGAGTCCAGAGACTCAAGCCCTGCCCCTAGTTCTGACGCTCACTTGCTACACACCTCTGGGGAAGTCACTGCAGGCCTCTGAGCCTCAGTTTCCTAAGTTAGAATGCAGAGCTGGAGTCAGACAATTCCTCAAGTCCTGTCTAGCTTCAAGTTCTAGGATTTCCATACACAGGTCTTTATAAATAGGGTTAACTACTAATGAGAACCGTGGAGAAGCTCCACACCCACCCCAGTGAAGCCATTAAGAGCCGTGGTTCTGGTACCTTCTCAGGTTACTGAAATCCACCAGACCTGTCACTTGCTTCTCAGCAGAACGACTCTTTCCATCCCGTTTACATACTGCACGATTCTGGCAGTTCGGCTGCCAGGGTTCCAGAGACTACCACATTTTTGGCAGTTTTGCTGGTCTAAAGTCTTTCCTGTTTGATTTTATTCAAGACCCAATAAAGCAAGTAGTTGTGTAAAAGGGGAGGTTTTCTGCATGGCATGTTTACCCCCACAACCACTGTCATTTTTATTCCTCTTGACTTAAATTTAGCTGTGTAAAAAGAGAGCCTGACATGATGGGGGAGGTTTTGTTTGTTTTCTCAAGATACAATGGCCCTACCTCCTTATCCCACCTACTGTCTCCCTCACCTCTCTTCCCTCATCCAAATTACCACCCACACTTCCCTCTTTCTATATCCATCTACCGAGAGAACAACTTGCCTTCTCTTTCAAAATAAGAACCACCAGAAATTACTTCTTTGCATCATGCAGCCATAACCTCATGTTTCAAGGAAAAGGACAGGATTTCACATGATAATAAAAGAAAAAAAATAGGGAAATTATTTCTAAAAAGTCCTGTGTTGTCTCAGAGGAGGCTGACTTTGTTTGTTGAAAGTGTGGTGAGCGGAAGAGGAGAAAATAAACATATGCAGACTCACTCCTTCATGCCAGTCCCTTCACACACCACAGCTCATCTCACATCCACTACAGCTCTGTGTTCCATCCCCACGGGACAGCTGAAAAAGTCCTGGGGTTGATGCAGGGAGATGAACTAATCTGCCCATGTTTCAACAGAGCTCGTGCAGTTTCCATGATATCATGCAGCTCACATTACTCGGCTGCTTTCTGAAAACCGTGAAAAGAAGGACGTGTATTTCACTGAAATCAGTTTAAAAATCCTGTTTCCACAAAACTACCTCAGCAGTTCAAGAGAAAAAAAAAACAAAACTCAAAAGGTCCATGCATACATACAGCCTTGTGTCTGATCAAATGATTACGTATTTCCTTTGAACGGACGCTAAGAAGCACTAGCCCTTAGCTAAGTCACTGCTGCCGGCCCTTGCTTCCCTGGCCCTGCCTTCTGCCCATGAAGGGATTTCTGTATCCACTCCTACTAAGGATACAGTTCTATTAAAACCATTTTCTTCACCCTCAGAACATTTTAGCATAGCCAACTATAAATATTTACTTTCACTTGACAAGCAAGAGCCTCTTGAAGGGAGAGAAAAACAGTCTGCAAAGCACGTTTAAACTTTTGAACTTTATTTCATCCACAAGAACTACAGGGAGTCTTGGAGTTTCCTCTCGGAGGCCGGCCCCGTGTCACCCCGCACTCCCTTGCTGGTGTGTGTGCTCATTCGCGCACTGTTCTTCTTTATTATTTTTTTTTTATTTTTTTTTTAAAGATTTTACTTATTTACTTGTCAGAGACAGAGACAGATCACAAGTAGGCAGAGAGAGAGAGTGGGGGGAAGCAGGCTCCCCACTGAGCAGAGAGCCCGATGCGGGGCTTGATCCCAGGACCCTGGGATCATGACCTGAGCCGAAGGCAGAGGCTTAACCCACTGAACCACCCAGGCGCGCCCCTCACACATTCTTCTTAATGTGCAAAGGAGCTGAAGTACTTCTACAAAATGCTGACAAATAAGATGGAGATCTATAAAGAATAAACATCACGATCAAAAGAAATCAGAGTAAAATGTCAATACGATGCAAGAAAGTGCAAATATACAGCGATACAGGGATTATACATTAGTCACAAATTGGACTCTGAGCTTACTGGCACTCAAAATCGGGAAAGATAGATAGATAGAGAATTACACAATTCTAATGGTCTAAGAGAGAAGTAAGTTCTAATTAATGAACTGAGGTAAAAGCTCTCATCACAATTTTAAACCTAAAAGAAATTTCCCAAGAGTCAAACTGAAAGAGAAGAATTCAAGTAGGAAAGCTTCTCCTCAGCATCCTATTTCAACCAGATTTGTTTGATGAATCTTTGGAAAAATCAATGTAATGATGGTAGGTCGAAGACTGCTATCAGATGAAAATGAGGAAGGCTACAACTTCTCGGATACGTGAGGTCTGTGTTAAATAAGGTTCTGACGTGTGAATCAATGTAAATGTTCAATTTATCCACTGCAATTACAGACTTAAGACTCCATGCTTTAGGATGATGGGGACACATAATTCGAAACAAATAAAAGTAAAACAAAAGAAAAAAAACCAAGGTACTAGCTATGAAATGGGCCTTATGTCCTTAACTCAGAATTTATGTGTTTTTTGAAAGAAATTACTATAAAAAATACACACATAAAGCACACAAAACTGCACTTTAGTGAAATATTATAAAGCAAACATTCGTGTGATCACTGACTAGATCAAGAAATAAAATACTTCCTGGAAACCCTCTAGCACCACGGCCAAAGTGGTTCACGGTTCTCACATCTTTGCTTTTCTGGTTTTATCAGTTACCTATATTCCAGTTTATCCCACTCTACAATGTATTACATAAAATTCTACATAACATAAATTGTATCACAGGATACATACTTCTTATATCTAGCTTTTCCTTTCTCTCATTAGGTTTTTAAAATTCATTCATATTGTTGGAATAGTTAGAATTTCTTGTTTCATTTGTGAATAGAATTCCACTCTTTGATACATAACTTGTCAAATGCACTGTTTTTTTTTTTTTTCTTCTTCTTCTTAACATATATTATTTGCCCCAGGGGTACAGGTCTGTGAATCATCGGGCTTGCACATTTCACAGCACTCACCATAGCACATACCTTCCCCAATGTCCACAACCCAACGACCCTTTCCATACCTCCCCCGCCCCTGGCAACCTTCAGTTTGTTTTGTGAGATTAAGAGTCTCTTATGGTTTGTCTCCCCCAAGGATCCCATCTTGTTTCATTTTTTTCCCCTCCCAACCCCCCAACCCTGCCTCTCAAATTTTTCATATCAGAGAGAGCATATGATAAGTGTCTTTTTCTGACTGATTTATTTCGCTTAGCATAATACCTTCTAGTTCCATCTAAGTTGTTGCAAATGGCAAGATTTCATTTCTCTTGATGGCTGCATAGTATTCCACTGTGTGTGTGTGTGTGTGTGTGTGTGTGTGTGTATCTCACATCTTCTTTGTCCATTCCTCTGTTGATGGACATCCAGGTTCGTTCCATAGTTTGGCTATTGTGGACATTGCTGCTATAAACATTCGGGTGCAAGTGCCCCTTTGAATCACTACATTTGTATCTCTGGCGTAAATCCCCAGTAGTGTGATTGCTGGATCATAGGGTAGCTCTATTTTCAACTTTTTGAGGACCCTCCATATTGTTTTCCAGACTGGCTCCATACTGTTTTCCAGACTGGCTGCACCAGCTTGCATTCCCACCAACAGTGTAGGAGGGTTCCCCTTTCTCCGCATCCTTGCCAACATCTGTCGTTTTCTGACTGGTTAATTTTAGCCATTCTGACTGGTGTGAGGTGGTATCTCAATTTGGTTTTGATTTGTATTTCCTTGATGGTTAATGATGAGGAACATTTTTTCATGTGTCTGTTAGTGATTTGTATGTCTTCATCAGGGAAGTGTCTGTTCATGTCTTCTGCCCATTTTTGGACTTGATTATCTGTTTTTTGGGTGTTGAGTTTGAGAAGTTCTTTATAGACCTTGGATATCAGCCCTTTGTCTGTAGTGTCGTCATTTGCAAATATCTTCTCCCATTCTGAAGGCTGCCTCTTTGTTTTGTTGACTGCTTCCTTTGCTGTGCTGAAGCTTTTGATTTTGATGAAGTTCCAAAAGTTCATTTTCGCTTTTGTTTCCCTTGCCTTTGGAGATGTGTCTGGAAAGAAGTTGGCATGGCTGATGTCAAAGAGGTTACTGCCTATGTTCTCCTCTAGGATTTTGATTGATTCCTGTTTCACATTAAGGTCGTTCATTCATTTTGAGTTTATCTTTGTGTATTATCCCTTTTCCACTTTTTAAAAAAAGATTTTATCTATTTATTTATTTTAGAGGTGGGGTGGAACAGTAGGAGAGAGAGTCTTTTTTTTTTTTTTAAGATTTTATTTATTTATTCGAGAGAGAGCATGAGCGAGGGGAAGATCAGAGGGAGAAGCAGACTCCCCACGGAGCTGGGAGCCTTATACGGAACTCGATCCTGGGACTTGAGGATCATGACCTGAGCCGAAGGCAGTCGTCCAACCAACTGAGCCACCCAGGCGTCCCAGGAGAGAGTCTTAAGCGGAGCCTGTACTGAGCGTGGAGCCTGGTGACTGGCTCAATCTCACTACCCTGAGATCACGACCTGAGCTGAAACCAAGCATCAGACGCTTAACCAACTGAGCCACCCAGGTGCGCCTCTATTTTTATTTTTTTTTTTTAAAGCTGGAAGTCTTCTATAAAGAGCAACTTTCCTTCATCAACCATTCAGTTACCTTGCATTAGAATCTGCAAAAGAGGGCGCCTGGGTGGCTCAGTCAGTTAAGCGTCTGCCTTCAGCTCAGATCATGATCCCAGAGTCCTGGGATCGACTTCCAGCATCAGGCTTTGTGCTCAGTGCGAAGCCTGCTCCTCCCTTTTCCTCTGCCCCTCCCTCACCTTGTGCTCTCTCTTGCTCACCCTCTCTCTCAAATAAATAAGATATTAAAAAGAAAAAAGAAGAATCTATAAAAGAGAAAGAAGATAGTTTCTTGATTCTGTCTACTATTTTCAGAGCTAGTTCCCTTGTATCCCCAAAATGTGACCAATGAGACATTCTATTCCTTTAAGAGAATACTTAAAATAAAATACATCTTTTTCAGATGATCTCTATAATTAAAATAATATAAAATAACCACCTAAGATAAAAAAATAAACATTATGCTTTGGATTAAATCCTCCTCAACCGTATGCAAAACCTGATGGCATTTAGCATAAAAAACCCAAAGATTTTATTGGGCTTCTTGCTATTTTATGCAACTGGAGCTAGACTTCCCCAGGCTATCTATTTTTCTAACATTCGAATAATTGTGAACTTGCTTCAGAGGGATCACTGGCTAACCAATGCTTTAAGGTAAGAGGGATTTTCCCATCACATAAACAATCTTGTTAGCATTTATATACATTCTTGTGTTTCCAAAAGAGAAAAAAAGATCATTCTAAGTAATCACAGGTGTGGCTGGAACAAACTGGGGCAAAGGTAGGTGTGTCTTGATCACATGAGAATCTTGTAACATGTATTGAGTTATTGCTGATGCTACTTTAGATTCCAATCATCAAATTGCCAAATGCTCATGCAAAAGCTGTTTTCTGAAAGCCTTGGGGATGATTAAAACAATTTAATATCTGTATGTTAAATTTTCTAAGAAGTCTTTGTGGTTGCCAATATTCAAGGAAAAATGTGAATGCTAAATTGATAGCAGTTTTTAAAGGAAAGTATTAATACCTGATTAAAACAAAACAAAAAATAGAATGTCAAGGCGCACCTGGGTGGCTTAGTCAGTTAAGCGTCTGCCTTCAGGCTCAAGTCATGAGCCCAGGGTTCTGGGATCAAGTCCCAAGGTAGGTTCCTGGCTCAATGGTGAGCCTGCTTCTCCCTCTACCCCATATTTGTGCTCTATCTCTTTCTCTCTCTCTCAAATAAATAAATTTTTAAAAAAATCTTAAAAAAAAAAAAGAACGCCAATCTTCATGCTAATGTAGTTCTCAGAATTCTCCACTTGAATAAGAGGAGGAGGGTTTGACATTAATGGTGAAACACACACTCAGAAAATACTTACTGTATACTATTTATGAAATAAATTGCTATCCCTGTCCTCACAGCCCTACTGCCTCAAGCTAATTATCTCCACTGAATGCTAAATAAAGGAACTAAGGAAAACGGATTAACATATATTTTTTAAAGATTTTATTTATTTATTTGACAGACAGAGATCACAAGTAGGCAGAAAGGCAGGCAGAGAGAGAGAGGAGGAAGCAGGCTCCCTGCAAGCAGAGAGCCTGATGCGGGGCTCCATCCCAGGACCCTGAGATCATGACCTGAGCCGATGGCAGAGGCTTTAACCCACTGAGCCACCCAGGTGCCCCAGGATTAACATATTTTATTTTACAATTTCAGTTGCCTTGACTGTTTTAGGGCCAAGAAATAATCATTTGTGTAACCATAAAAATGAAGATTATGAACATCTTTTATTTCTACTACTGCTAATTAGCACTGCACCCCCAGACACCTAAGAAAAAAGAATCGAAAAGCTGGAAGTGATATATAGTCAGGAAAGTGTTGCTTTTTTAAATTACTTTTTAAAAAAAATTAACATATACTGTATTATTTGTTTCAGCGGTACAGTGATGTGATTCATCAGTCTTACACAGTTCACAGCACTCACCATAGCACATCCCCTCCCCAATGTCCGTCACTGCGCCACACTACCCTTCCCTGCCCCAGCAACCCTCAGTTTGTTTCCTGAGATTAAGAGTCTCTTATGGTTTGTCTCCCTCTTTGGTTTCGTCTTGTTTCATTTTTCCCTCCCTTCCCCTATGATCCTCTGCCTTTTTTCTCAAATTCCTCACATCAGTGAGATCACATGGTAATTGTCTAAGAGAGTGTTGCTTAAGGCATGAGGATTTATAAAACGGACACTCAAACAGAAGATCTGTTGGGAGCTGCAGGCACATTTTGGTCTTCATCTGAATCTAGCCATGAGTTTTTGTTTTGTTTTTTTGTTTTTGCCATTCTGGGATGCTCACATTTTTGGGTAGGGATCAATCAAGGAGTTTTATTGTTAGAGGGAGTCTGCTCTATTTTTCCAGAAGTGAGAAATTTTAGATTGCTCAATGAAATTGTCTTTATCAATACCATGGTTGTTTGCCCTGGGGTTGAGAAGTTCAGTTAGAGGTGGGAGCACTTGGTAACTTGCCTTCTGTGTACCGGAAGCACAAAAGACTCTAGGTAGTTAGCTTTCTACCTCACCTCAGTAATCCTTTTTTTTTTTTTTTAAGATCTTATTTATTTATTTGACAGACAAAGATCACACGTAGGCAGAGAGGCAGGCAGAGAGAGGGAGAGGGGGAGAAGCACGCTCCCCACTGAGCAGAGAGCCTGACGTGGGACTCGATTCCAGGACTCTGGGATCATGACCCGAGCCGAAGGCAGCGGCTTAACCCACTGAGCCACCCAGGCGCCCCAATCCCTTTTTAAAACTGACCAAGGTTTCCACTATCCAATTTCAGAATTTTTATATGTGGACATTAAAACATAAAGAGGGCTATGGATTCATTCTATCCCCTCCAGGAATCAAGACAGGAAGACTTCAAGTTAAGGCTCAAGTAAGGAAAGTATCCTGAGTCTATACTCGGCTTGTTATAGAAACAGGAGTTTCAAGCAAATTCACTTTTGCTTAGATCTCATAAATTTAGGATAGGTTCTAACTGTACACACCACACACACACACACACACACACACACACTTTCATTATGTATAAAACAATTTATAGAAACTAGAAACTGAGGTTAAAAATGTTTCACTAAGTAAACTCACTGTGGTGAAAGGTAATGTTTTTATACTGACAATAAAACTGATCTCCAAACTCTAAGGAGCTAGGACTTTTCTAGTAAAAGACAAAGCAAAATGTCCATCTCTTCTCAGGAGAAAATACACAAATGGAATTTTAATGCCCTTTCACATGGTTATGTTGGAATACTAGGAAACATTTAGAACATTATTAATTACTTAGATTACTTAATAAACCTTACAAGACTTTACTGTATTTTAATGTGAATATCCTGTAAATATCCAGATATTTATCCTGTAAATATCCAGATAACTCCTTGAGTTAAAACATCTAAGGGCACCAACAAGCACAGGGCTTGAATAGAATTTATAGTATTATGTAAAGCAGATAAAATTTCAATGCAAAGGAAATCTCAGTCTCAAAGACTGCATTTTCCTTATGAGAGGTGTGTCTGATAGGACCCTGTGAGGTGTAGATGGTAGGATAGGTCAGAGTATATGTACTTATTTTAATCCCAACAGTGTATCTAGCAAAAAATAGCGAACATTCTTGTTTATGACAACTTAAAGAAATCACAGCATTTTAAATTTAGCAATAAAGTCCATATTTTAAAATTCTGTGTTATTAAAGAGGAAAGTTCATGAATATATATATATATTTTTTAAATTTTATTTATTTATTTGACAGACAGAGATCACAAGTAGGCAGAGAGGCAGGTAAGGAGAGAGGAGGAAGCAGGCTCTCCGCGGAGCAGAGAGCCCAATGTGGGGCTCGATCCCAGGACCCTGGGACCATGACCCGAGCCGAAAGCAGAGGCTTTAACCTACTGAGCCACCCAGGTGCCCCTCATGAATATATTTTTAACCCACTTTACAATGAAACGTAATGGAAGTGATGGACAGTATTTAGGAAGTGGTGAGTTTTGATCACAGATTTAATAAAGTCTAAATCTTACAGTGACATCTGCCTTTGGATATGCTCTACCCAGCTTTTTTGTTTTTTTTTGTAAAGATTTTATTTATTTGAGAGAGAGAGACAGAGAGACAGAGATATCAAGAGACAGCATGAGTGGGGAGGAGAGGAAGAAGTAGACACCCCCGAGCAGGGAGCCCAACATAGGCCTCGATCCCAGAACCCTGGGGTCATGGCCTGAGCCCCAGGCAGACAGGCAGACACTTACTGACTGAGCCACCTAGGTGCACCTCTACTCAGCTTCCTGACATCTGTAATGCTCGTAAAGTCTCTAACACCATGAATGGAAAGTACAGCTTATTGAAAAGTATGTCATGAGTGATATAAATGAACATAATTTGCAGTGAAACTTAATTACTATTATTGAGAATTTGCTGGAAATGGAAAGCCAGGTAATAAGACGTATTTTTATAACTGTATGCATGAACTCATTCGGTGAGACACTACTAAATATCTACATTTAAACCATGTTACGTATTCTATTGTTAAGAAACTGCATTATAAATGAGAACTGCAGATTTTAGCTATAGTACTCTAGCCATTTTCTTAGCACACATGGGTCCCAGTATTCAACTCAGTAAGATAAGGAATTACATTAAAACTGTATCTAAATGGGACACCTGGGTGGCTCAGTTGTTAAGCAGCTGCCTTCCGCTCAGGTCATGATCTCGGGGTCCTGGGATTGAGCCCTGCATCGGGCTCCCTGCTCAGCGGGAAGCCTGCTTCTCCCTCTCCTGCTTCTCTGGTTTATGTTCCTCTCTCGCTGTCTCTCTTTCTGTCAAATAAATAAAATCTTTAAAAATAATGGGACGCCTGGGTGGCTCAGTTGGTTAAGCAGCTGCCTTCGGCTCAGGTCATGATCCCAGCGTCCTGGGATCGAGTCCCACATCGGGCTCCTTGCTCGGCAGGGAGCCTGCTTCTCCCTCTGCCTCTGCCTGCCACTCTGTCTGCCTGTGCTCACTTGCTCTCTCTCCCTCTCTCTCTGACAAATAAATAAATAAAATC
>PISX010015901.1:0-48134 GCA_004024625.1 Mellivora capensis
AACTGGTGGCATCTCATTACCTGATTTCAAGCTTTACTACAAAGCTGTGATCACCAAGACAGCATGGTACTGGCATCAAAACAGACACATAGACCAATGGAACAGAGTAGAGAGCCCAGATATGGACCCTCAACTCTATGGTCAAATAATCTTCGACAAAGCAGGAAAAAATATACAGTGGAAAAAAGACAGTCTCTTATTTCACTTATTTGAGGAGCATAACAAATAACACGGAGGACATGGGAAGATGGAGAGGAGAAGGGAGTTGAAGGAAATTGGGGGGGAGATGAACCATGAGAGACTATGGACTCTGGAGAACACCCTGAGGGTTTTGAAGGGGCAGGGGTGGGAGGTTGGGGGAGCCAGGTGGTGGGTATTGTGGAGGGCACACATTGCATGGAGCACTTGGTGTGGTGTAAAACTATGAACTCTGTTACGCTGAAAAGAAATTTTAAAAATAAATAAATAAATAAATTTAATAATATCAATTTTTCTGATCCATGAACATGTGATGGCTTTCCATCTATATGTGTCTTCTAAATTTTTTATCAATGTTTTGTAATTTTCAGTGTACCAATCTTTTACCTCATTTGTTAAATTTATTCCTAAGTATTTTACTTTTTGATGCTATTATAAAATGTGGTTGTTTTCTTTACTTCTTTTTCAGATAGTTCATTGTTAGTGTTTAGAGTATGACTGATTTCTATGTGCTTTTTTTATATACTGCAACATTACTGAATTTGTTGGTTAGTTCTAACCAACCAGATTTTCAGTGTCTTTAGGATTTTCTATATAAAAGAATATTATCTTGAAATAGACAATTTTACTTTTTCTTTCTGCTTTGGATGATTTTATTTGTTTTTCCTGCCTAATTTTTCTGGCTATGACTTCTAGTATTATATTAAAAAGGAGTGGTGAGAGTGGGCATCCTTGTCTTGTCTCTGATCTTAGTGTGGAAGCTTTCAAAGTTTCATTATTGAATAAAATGCTAACTGTGTATTTGTCATCTCTGGCCTTTATTATCCTAGGGTGCATCCCTTCTATAACCAATATCTTGATAGTTTTTATTATTATAGGATGTTGAATTTTGTTAAATGATTTTCTGCATCTAATTAGGCAATCATATGATTTTTATTTTTTGTTCTATTAATGTGGTATAAAATATTTACTGATATGTGCATTCAGAACTACCAATGAATTTAGGAATAAATTCTGTTTGACCATGACATATGATTATTTTTTGTACTTTTTTATTTGGTTTGCTAGAATTTTGTCGAGAAGTTTTACAATATAATTATCAGGGTTATTATTTTCTTTTCTTGTAGTATCCTCATCTGGCTTTGACAACAGAGTAATGCCAGCCTTATAAAATAAATTTGGAATTTTTTCCTCCTCATTAATGCTTTGGAACAGCTTGAGAAGGAATGATGTTAATTTGTTTTTTAAATATTTAATAAAATTCACTAATGAAAGCATCTATTTCTAAACTTTCTTTGGTGGGAGGTTTAATCTTACTATTGGTCTAATGAATAATCTCATTATTGGTCTTTTCAAATTTTTTTGTTTGTTTCTTTCTTCATGTGCCAGTTTTGGTAGGCTGTGTGTTTCTAGGAATTTATCCATTTTTTCTAGATTATCCAATACTGGTGCAAAATCATTCATAGTAATCTCTTATGATTCTTTATATTTCTGTAGTATCAGATGGAGTGTGTCCTCCTTCATTCCTTATTTTATTTGTTTTCTTCCTTTTTTCTCTCTTTAGGTAAAGATTTGACAATTTTGTTTATCTTTTATATTCATTGATTTTTTTTCTTGTTTTTGGGGGTCTTAATTTCATTTAGTTCTGCTTTGATCTTTGTTACTTCTTTCCTTCTACAAACTTTGGGCTTGTTTGTTCCTTTTTCTTAAGTTCTTTAAGGTGTAAAGTTAGGTTGTTTACTTGTTATATTTCTTTTGTTCTTAATGTAGGCATTTACTGGAGTGTATTTAATTTCTGCATATTTGTGAATTTTTCAGTTTTCTTTTCTTATTATTTTCTAGTTTCATATCACTTAAGTCGCAATAGATACTTGGAATGATTTCAGTCTTCTTTAATTTGCTAAGGCTTGTTCTGTTACTTATCGCATCTCCAGAATACATTCTGGAGAATGTTCCATGTGTGCTTGAGAAGAATGGGTATTCTGATGCTGTTGGGTGGACCATTCTGCAAGTTCCATTTTGTCTAAAATGAGATTCAAGTTTAGTGTTTCAAATTGATTTTCTGTCTGAATGATCTATCTGTTGTTGAAAGTGTGCTATTGAAGTCTCCTACTATTAGTTCTGTGAGTATTTGGTTAATATACTTAGGTGGTTCACTGCTATATATATATACATATACATATATATGTATATATGTAATTTCAATTATTTTATCCTCTTGATGACTTGAACTCTTTAGCATTGTGCAATGACCTTCTTTTTCTCTTGTTATAGTTTTTGGCTTAAAATCTATTTTGTCTGATATAAATATATGTACTTCAGCTCTCTTTTGTTTTCACTTTCATGGAATATCTTTCCTCATCCCTTTACTTTGAACTCATGTGTCTCTTCACAGCTGGTTGGTCTCTTGTAGGTAACATATAGTGGGATCTTGATTTTTAAACCATTTAGCCACTTTTATGCTTTTTGATTGAAGAATTTAATCCATTTGAATTTAAAGTAATTATTGGTAGTTAGGGACCATCTTATTACCATTTTCTGGATGTTCTGTTGTTCCTTTGTTCCTTCTTTACTGCTATCCTTTTGTGAATTGATGTTTTTCTGCAGTGGTATGCTTTGATGCCTTGTCTTTATCATTTGTGCATTTATCTTTCCTACCCTCTTCAATATGTTTCTTCTTATTTATGTGCTTCACCCAGGAGCTGTATTTCTAACCTGGAGTCCTTAGCTCTTGTAAAAGTATTTTTGTGCACAGATATCTTAATTGATGCTTCTAATGGGAGTAGGAGTGCTAGAAATTCCCATCCTGCCATTTTGTACAGTTCACTGAATTTTTGTCTTTCTACTGTATTGCTGAAGCTTGTTCAGTAAATTTTTATTTCAGTCATTTGTTTAGTTTAAAAAAATAATTTTTTTCAGCTTTAAAATTTCATTTGTTTCTTCTTAACATCCTCTCTTTGCTAAGACTTTTTTTCCCCCCATTTACATCAAGCATGCTTATAATTGATTCTGGGATCTGTTTATGCTAGTTTCCTTAAAATCCTGTCACAATTTAAATATCTATCTCATCTCAGTGTTGGCATCTGTTGATTATCTTTTTACATTCAGGGTAAGACTTTCTGTGTTTTGGTAGAATAAACAACTTTTCATTGTTTCCTAAACATTACAGCTATAGTATTTATTATTATTTATTTATTTATTTATTTATTTATTTAAGAAAGGAGGCACAGAGGGAGAGGAAGAGACTGCCCCTTAAGCACAGAAATGAACAGAGGGCTCTATCTCACAACACTGACATCACAACCTGAGCCAAATCAACAGTTGGAGGTTCAACTGACTGAGTCACATATGTGCCCCTACAAGTATGGGATTAAAAAACAATGGATATTTATTTATTTGTTTGTTTGTTTAACAGAGAGACAGAGAGAGCATAAGCAAGGGGAGCAGGAGAGGGAGAAGCAGGCTCCCCACCAAGCAGGCAACCCAGATATGGAGCTTGATCCTAGGACCCTGGGATCTGACCTGAGCTGAAGGCAGAGGGTTAGCTGGATGAGCCACACAGGCACCCGGACACTGGATCTTATTTAAATCTTCTGTTTTAATAAGTCTTCTCTGATATTGGGCCATTGAAAGTAGGTATGGAGTACTGCCTTCTTACTTCTAGATGAGGGTGAAAGTTCAGTCTCCTTACTAGGCCCTTTTGATACTATTGGTGGAGGATGGTTACTCCATTGAATGGATGGAGCTTGCTTTCTGGGTTTCCACCAGGTCTTCATTGATGCTTCACTGGCAGTACCTTCTTTAGGAGGGAGAGAAACTCCTGGTTACTGCTTCCTAGACAGTCATCACTCACACAATGGGAAGAGGGAATACTCATTATAATGACACAATAGTGAAAAGTTTCAGCTTCCCACTCAGACTCCTCTAATATAGGCCATTGAGTAAAAGTGGAGACTTATGGCAGTTAGATTATAGGATCCCCACTGTTCTCCACTGATACTGCAGGGTGGGGGACCTTGTTACCAATAGACTGGGATGAAAGCTCCAGCTTTCTCTCTGTCTTCTCTAAAACCAGACTGGGAACAGGTTATAAGGGTTGACATCTTATAGCCCAGAAAGAATGGAGTCTAGGGTTCTTATTAGGCTTAGCTAGTGGGGATGTGTTGGTACCATGAGTACTTTTCTTCTTGTTCACTGGGGGTAAAAGATTATTGTCTAAAATTTCTGCCCTGTGAAATTGCCCCTGTCCAGGGTTCTTTTGGGGCTTTTTTGTTGCTTTTGTTCCCAAAGGCTTTTTTAAATTGTCAGCTTCTGTAGTACCAAGTCTGGGATACATGAGACAAATAGAAAACTTAGATGTAGTGCTCAGTTCAATCTTATGTGTCAACATGGCTAGGCTATAGTCTCCAATTATTTAGTGTAATATTAATCTAGGTGTTATGGTGGAGGTATCTTCTATTAAAGTTATTAAAGTTCTATTAAAGTCTATATTGTTTGCTTAAAATTATATTAGATAATTTGGGTGGGCTTGATTTACTCAGCTGAAAAGAATTAAGGTCAAAATTGAAGCTTCCTTGAAAACAAACAAACAAAATCCTGCCTGTAGATGCAGCTTCAGCTTGTGCTTGACTGTTCTAGTCTGCCTTTCCTGATGGTCTGCTATGTGGATTTTGACTTGCAAAGTTAGTCCTCACAATCACACAAACCAATTTCTTTCAATAAATATTTTGGTACTAGGAAGTGTTATGCTGCTATAAGAAATATCTTATGGAAAATATGGAAGTGGTTCATAACTGGATAATAGGTAGGTACAGGCTGGAAGAACTTTAGGAATCATGATATAGAATGCCTAGATTGCTGTGAAGATATTGTTGGTAGAAATAGAGATATTAAGGACTGCTGGTGAGGCCTCAGGAGGAAGTAAGGAGCATCATAGGGAAATCCTCTATTGTATGAGAGAATACATATACCATCACAAACAGAATGTTGGTAGAAATATGAATGTTGAAGGTTGTTCTGATGAGGTCTCAGTAGGAAATGAGGAATGTGTTATTAGAAACTAGAGGAAAGGGACGCCTGGGTGGCTCAGCTGGTTGGACGACTGCTTTCGGCTCAGGTCATGATCCTGGAATCCCGGGATCGAGTCCCGCATCGGGCTCCCAGCTCCATGGGGAGTCTGCTTCTCCCTCTGACCTTCTCCTTGCTCATGTTCTCTCTCACTGCCTCTCTCTCAAATAAATAAAATCTTTAAAAAAAAAAAAAAAAAAAAAAAAAAAAGAAACTAGAGGAAGGGAGATCCTTATTATGTAGTGGAGAAAACTCAGCTGAATTGAGTCCTATATTTAATTCAGGCTTTTTAAAATCCCACAATGAGCAATGTGTCTGCATTGGCATTTCAGTGCATCACAAATAAACTACAAGTTCTCAGCTTTTAAGCACCTATCTCTGTTCCTACTTGCCATTCTGTCTCCAGAATCCTGCAATTTTCTGGTTTGATCTCATGTCAAAAGTTAGAATACTTTCTTATAGATTTGTGTCTCTGGATTTCCTTTTCCTATGTTTTCTTTTTTTAAGCTAATTTTCATGCTGTTGTATTTTTTGAATAGCCTTCAATCTATCAATCATTTGAAAATCTTTCCTTCCTATTTCAAGAACAGTTTGAATAGATTTCTCTCAGAAATGCTTCTTTAGACACATTGCATGGATGGATTTAGAAACTATTGTTTCCTGGGTCATGTTTTATGTCATCCTTCTTAATATTTAGTCTTATAAAGTTTAAATTCAATTTTAAATTTATTCTGTTTTTAGATGTTATTATGGGCTGAATTGTGTTCTCCTATATTACTTACATATTGAAGTCCTAACCCCTAGTATCCAATAATATGACTATATTTGGAGATAGGGCCTTTAAAAATCTGATTATGATGAAATGAGACCATATGGATGGGCCTTCCTCCATAATGGTGCTCTTACAAAAAGAGGAGGTTAGAACACAGACAAACACAGAGGAAAGACAATGTGAAGATACAGGGAGACTATGATGATCTACAAGAAAAGGACAGAGGCATTTTTGAAATTTTTGTATGAGTAATGCAACATTTTTTATGAGTTTCTACAAAATGCATTGTCTATCCCCCCACCCCCCGGGGAAAAAGTTTACCTTTGTAGAATGAAGATTACCATTGTCTGCCTTGATCAGTGAGCTGTGCACTTGGTTCCATGAAAAAGAAAATTCATAATACAAGAACATTGATTGTTGTCCCAATTTTACTTGAATTTCTATTTAGATGAAGGTTTTTCACTTCATTGTTTTGCCCCCTTAAATGATGAAGTGTTCTTAACCATTAATTGAAGACCCGGTTCCAAATGGACAAATTTTAATTATTCAGTATAGTTGATATTAAAGTAAACGAGATGAAAAAAATTAATAGGATGTTCTGGAAAGATTTTTTTTTTTTAATGTCAACAATGTTGTATAAGCGGTTCTGAATTAATCCATAAGTAGACAAAATATGTCAATGAAGGTACACTTCTTTTTTTAATTGAAAACTTCTGAACTTATACAGAAATACACAATCACATTATTTAGAAAGTATTTTAATTTTATATACATGCAACTTTTTGTTTTGTTTTTAATATTATCTTTCTTTTGAAATTAAAGGAGATAAAAAGGGACAGTGGAATTTCTTCGATGCTTAGTTTTTTCTGAAATTCCTGGCCTAGTCCTGAGTGCAAATTATCTATTAGTGTGCAAAATAAGAACGGTTTTCAGTCCTTTGTTTTTAGTTTTTGTTTGTTCCTTGCAAAACTTGGGATTATGTTCTGAGAGAAATGACTATCCTACCAGTATATTGTACTTCTTGCTTTGATCCCATCACTTCTAGTTTAGTCCTATAACTTTTAGAAGTCTTTAATTTTCTCAAAACTGTCCTTCCATAATTGTCAGAGTAATCTATTTATATGATAAATCTAAAATGTTATCAAGACTTGTCCCCTTCTGAGACCTCTTCAATAATTCGTATTGCTTATAATCTTCCATCTCAAACTCTGCTGAACTTCCTGCATGCCCCAGTCCAACTCCAACCTCTCTGACTGCTAATATGATTTCCTCTGTTCATTTTTTTCTACTCCTCATCCTATGTTTAATTGTCATTTATTTTCTTCTTTTTTATAAATAAAAAAATCAAATATCTTTCCATTTTATAATGACCTCTCTTCTCATAGCCATTGCCTGTGGGTTAGGGAACTGCATTCTTTGTTTTCTCCATTTATAACTTTGGTATCCTATATCATCTGATATTGCAAATATCTCTCTCCTTTTCTGTCTCATCATTAGCTTCTGAAGATAGTGACCATATTTGACTGCTTGTTTCTCTGTTGAATAACATAACACCTTTGCATAGTAGCCACCCAATATATGTTTGCTGAAATAAACTTAAAACTACAAAGTACTCATGAAAGAAACTGAGGAAGACTCAAAGAAGTGGAAAAATGTTCCATACTCATGGATTGGAAGAACAAATATTGTGAAAATGTCTACGTTACCTAAAGCAATCTACATGTTTAATGCAATCCCTATCAAAATACCATCAATTTTTTTTTCAAAGAAATGGAACAAATAATCCTGAAATTTGTATGGAACCAGAAAAGACCTCAAATAGCCAGAGGAATGTTGAAAAAGAAAGCCAAAGTTGGTGGCATCACAATTTCAGACTTCAAGCTCTATTACAAAGCCATCATCATCCAGACAGTATGGTACTGGCACAAAAACATACATATAGATCAATGGAAAAGAATAGGGAGCCCAGAAATAGACGTTGAGTTCTATGGTCAACTAATCTTTGACAAAGCAGGGAAGAATGTCCAATGGAAAAAAGATAGTCTCTTCAACAAATGGTGTTGGGAAAACTGGACAGCCACATGCAGAAAAATGAAACTGGACCATTTCCTTACACCACACACAAAAATAGACTCAAAATGGATGAAAGACTTCAATGTGAGACAATAATCCATCAAAATCCTTGAGGCAACACAAGCAACAACCTCTTTGACCTCAGCCACAGCAACTTCTCTCTAGAAACATTGCCAAAGGCAAGCTAAACAAGGGCAAAAATGAACTATTGGGACCTCATCAAGATTAAAAGCTTTTGCACAGCAAAGAAAACAGTCAACAAAACCAAAAGACAACTGACAGAATGGGACAAGATATTAGAAAACAACATATCAGATAAATGGCTAGTATCCAAATCTATAAAGAGCTTAGCAAACTCAACACCCAAAGAACAAATAATCCAATCAAGAAATGGGCAGAGGACATGAACAGACATGTCTGCAAAGAAGACATCCAGATGGCCAACAGACACATGAAAAAGTGCTCCACATCACTCAGCATCAGGGAAATACAAATCAAAACCACAATGAGATACAGCCTCACACCAATCAAAATGGCTAAAATTAACAAGTCAGGAAACAACAGACACTGGCGAGGATGAGGAGAAAGGGGAACCCTCCTACATTGTTGGTGGGAATGCATGCTGGTGCAGCCACTCTGGAATACATCATGGAAGTTCCTCAGAAAGTTGAAAATAGAGCTACCCTACGACCAAGCAATTTCTCTACTGGGTATTTACCCTAAATTTACCCTAAATTTACCCTAAATTACAAATGTAGTAATCTGAACGGGCACATGCACCCAAATGTTTATAGCAGCAATGTCCACAATAGCCAAACTATGGAAAGAGCCCAGATGTCCATCAACAGATGAATGGATAAAGAAGATGTAATAGGTATAGATATAGATATAGATATAGGAATATCTATGCAGCCATCAAAAGAAATGAAATCTTACCATTTGCAATGATGTGGATGGAACTAGAGGGTATTATGCTGAACGAAATAAGTCAATCAGAGAAAGACAATTATCATATGATCTCCCTGATATGAGGATTTTGAGAGGCAAAGTGGGGGGTTTGAGGTTAGAGAAGGAAAAAAAATGAAACAAGATGGGATCGGGAAGGAGACAAACCGTAAGAGACTCTTAATCTCACAAGACAAACTGAGGGTTGCTGGGGGGAGGGAGTTATGGAGGGGATGGTTGGGTTATGGACATTAGGAAGGGTATGTGCAATGTGAGTACTGTGAAGTGTGTAAGCCTGATGATTCACAGGCCTGTACCCCTGGGGCAAATAATACATTATATGTTAATTTTAAAAATACAAAAAAAAATGTATAGTCTATAATATACAAACATGCTATCACATTTCTTAAAAAAAAAGTCTATATAATATGCTATTATACCGCAATAACAGAAACTCTCTTAATTTACTATAGAACACATTGTTTACTCAAATGTAGGTACTTATGGAGTGAGTGTTGGCAACATTTTAATAGAAAATAGCCAAACTTTGTAGTTTGTGGCATAAATGTTGAGAAGAACTATTTCTTGTTGTACATACATAGAGCATTTGGGTTGCTAGACTATCCTTAGTTAGATTGGAATTGGGACATGGCATAGGCTAACCATCATGCTCTCTAGCAAAATGTGTCCTGGGAGGCTTAATGAGCACAAATGGTCAGGACTTCAGCTTTATGTCTCATTCAATAATGTCTCTTGTCTCTCAAGAAACTAAAATGAAGAGTGAGTCATAAAGAAATCAATAGTGTTATATTCAAACAAGGCTATTTAGACCAAAACACATTCCATTTTCTCATTAACCATGGAGCCAAAGCAGGGAGGGGAAAGAATCTGTATTTGTTTGAAATTGCACACAGATGGAATTGTTGCTTCCCACTGCCTGGTGAAGGCTCCAAAGTGCACACAATTAAGTGTATTTTATTAAAACTAACTTTAAAAATGGATGCTGTTTCCTCTCATTTACTTAATAATTGATTAATTATAGCCTGCTTTACTTCTCCTAGAGACATTTTTCAGATTTATTTGCCCATTACATTTTTGAAGTTTTGTTGGCTTTGAGAATTGTATTTTAAAAGATTAGAGGAAATTCATTTCCTCAATTTTTTAAAGCCTTTAGTTGGGAGATATCAATGTATTATTGCTCATGTTTTATGCTTTCCAATGCAAAACAGAAGTCTTACAATTGGAAAGGCAAGACGGTTGTTTCTATTTCTTCTTGACATCTTAGGACATACTCTGGTGTTAAACAATGCGAATATAATGAGTCACATATATAATTTTATATAATTTTAAATGTTCCAGTAGCCACATTAAAAAGTATAAAAAGAAACAGGTGAAATTAATTTAGTGCTGTATATTTAGTGTTTAACTTAGTGTATCTAAAATGATACCATTTTGACATGCACTCAATATTAAATGTCATTAGTGAGATATTTTACAATTTTTAGTGAAATACATTTGAAATCTGGTGTGTACTTTACAACTACAGCACACCTACATTTTCACTAGCCTCACTTCAAGGGTTCAAAGTAGCTACCATGTGGACATTGTGACTCTACTTGATCTAACATGACAGTGATACAAATCCCTTTGGAAGTTGTCTCCTCAGATTTCACCTTCATCCAAATTTTAAAATCTCTTGAACATTTCCCTCTCCCACCATCACTAACACCACCAAAGCAAATACCATTTTACTTCAAATGTCTACAACTTGTACAGGATGTGGTAGGTTTATGATCAGTGCTCAGAGAGCAAATTGGCATTTGAATTAAACCACATGAAGATAACAACAGGTGATTACCCATTTTAACAGTTGCTAAGTGGTGTTAATTGCTGGCTGTAGACCACAAGCTGAGCAATTTTCTCTGTATTGTACAAACAGAACAAAGCAAAATAGAAGTTAAAAGAAAAAAGTATTATCCTTATTATAATAATGTATAGTACTCAGTAATATAATGTATTCTCAGAATCTATGTTATTTATGAATTTGACAAGGAACAGGTATAAAAAGAAATGATAATATATATAATTCTATGCTTTTATTTTCAAATAATAAATATTTGAAATATTTATACATGCATACAATTAGAAATGTGCTAAACATTTTGTAAGTTTATAAAACTGTCAATGGTTGGAATTCTTCATGTTCAATTTAATTAGAAGATGTGGTTAAATGTTGAAGGAAGCTGGAAAACATAAAGCATGGTTAAACTAGTTCTATTAAAAACCATCCAAAAGAAATGGAATTTATTAGATCATTACACTATGCTGACTGAGCTGAGTTCTATCAATTTTACTAACATTTCAGCTTTTTAGTTCCTAAAATGATGGCTACAAAAATATTCCATTTCAATTAATGAGACAGTAAAACAATAAGCTGATCACATGGAGAAATTAAAAGTGCTTGATTATTTAAAATCATAAACATAATCATTATAATTTATTCTTATGAATGTGTACTATTTAAATAAAGATATGTATTTGATATAGAATATTTCATGGCCCCGTTTAGGATATAAATTTTTGACAAAAGATACTTCTATACCGAATTCCCTTAATTTTTTATGCTGTATAATCATCTATTGATAATTCAGCTTTAGGATATGAATTTTTAGGCCTGTATTGTACCATGTACTTTCAGAAGGAGCTAGACGGGTTGTGACATTTGTCGCCTGATAACCTGCTGGAACTTGTTTTTCTGCCAGGTCATTTCCTAATGGTAACTGGGTTATTAACTATTTCTCCAGATGGATTCAATATTTCCCTTGACTTGACCAAATTTTATACAGGTATCTTCCCTTCTATAGGCCACTTCCTCTCCTTCACTTAAACACTTACTTTAGAAAACTTGCAATTATAAATTCTTTCTCTGCCCCTTTGAGATGTAAATATTCCCTCAACCTCCTGCCAGTTTTACCATCTAAAAGTATTTTTCTCAATGACTTAGGAGACATTTTGAGATAGTCATCAAAAAAGATAGGGTCTTTTTATGCTATTTTCAATGAGATTATAAATGCCTAACTTTGATAAACACCAATTAACAAGTACAGATGGCCTAATTATATTGACTAAACTCTCCCATAATGTCCTCCAGTACCTCTCCAGCAATTCATACACTTTTAAACTCTTCTGCCTTCTGTTTCAGTGGAGTTGGAATTGAGTTCACTCTTTCTCCCCAACTGCAGTAGTCTTACTTCCTAGTATAATGGTCTTGTATAAAATCTTCCTTCCTGTTTAACTCTATTCTGCTTAATTCTATCTGAGAAATTTTTTCTTTGACACTATCAAAAGGCCCACATCTGGAAAAAGAGATGGAGACCTTGGAAATTTACTTTGTCTAATTAAGCCTTGCACTGACAATATTCTAGAATCATTGTACTTAATCTAGTATTATACAGCTTTCAAAAATGTTTTCTTTATATGGGATTATAGGATCATGGAGTATGGTATGTACAGAAATGTCAGCTTTTTGCCAATGGTTACTTCAAGGATATGGAGGTGTTGAAAGGAAAAGAGGGTAAAGCTTAACTCCTTTATGCCATCCTTTGTATTTTTTTATATCCTAAAATTTGCATTTGTTACTCTTATAAGTAAATACACACACATGCACATGTAAAAGCAAACCTCTCAAAAATAAGAAAAAAGATCTGCCTAAAAATATTTCTGTGGGTAGTAATTTGTTAGACAAAATGATGATTATTCATAAATGACAGATTTCAAAGTGAATTTAGGAAACATTTTGAAGGTATGAATTGTTAGGGAAATATTCAACCCAGACATCTCTACAAAGGTGAAGGGGCCAAAAATATTCTTGGATGAATGTTAAGCTAAAAGACTGCAAGACAAAAAGAAACTTCACCTTTTTATATAGGCAAGCAGATTCAATGCATTGCATATATTTTAAATGCTCTCAAGATAAACAATAACTCCTTCTCTCAAGAGGACTTGATGCCATTATTTGTCACAGGTAGTTCATCCTAAATTCACTTGGTAACTGAGTTGGCCATTTATGGTAGTTAATTGGTTTTTTGCAAAGGAAAAATAAACTTCTTATACTCATGACAGGAAGTAGTTTTGCAACATGGAGCCAAGAGCCTTCTGAAGCTAGGTTCCTATCCTTGCACAGAAACTGAAAAATAGAGTCATTATCTTTCGTAGATGTTAAGTTTCCAAAGTAATGGTTCCCAGGTCCTTCAGAAACACATCCCTGCTCATAAGGTTGGCAAAAAGCTTATTTAGTTTTTAAGAGGATTTACATATATTTCAAAGTGACAGAGAAATAACTTACAGGTTTTCTAAAAGAAAATTCTCAAAGTAAAGGGAGAATAGGGGAAAATTTCTTTCCTTATTTTTGCCAGGGAAAAATAAGTTTATGTTTAACTTGTATTTGCCCTTACAGAATCACTATTCTCCTTAAACAAACAAAAAAGCAAAGAAGGAAGCAAAAACACAAAACAAAACAAAATAAAACAAAAACCTCTACCAGAAATCGTGTCATTACGTAGAAATTGAAGGCATACAATTTGAATGGAATTATCCTGACCTAGTTGACCTGTAAGTATCCATATGACTGAATGCTTATGCCCCCCTCAAATTCAGATGTTGAAGCCCTAACTCCCAAAGGAATGGTATTAAGAAGTAGGTCCTTTGGGAAGTAATTAGATCATAAGGATGGAGCCCTCATGAATGGTCTTCATACACTATAAAGCTCATTTTCTTTCTCTCTCTCTCACTCTTTCTTATTTCACATAAAGATGCAATGAGAAAGTGGCAATCTGCAAACCAGAAAGAGAGCTTGTACCCAGCTGGCTATGCTGGCACCTTGATCATGAACTTCCCAACCTCTAGAAGGGTGAAAAATAAATTTCTATTGCTTAAACTACATAATCCATGGTGTTTGTTTGTTTGTTTGTTTGTTTAATCCATGGTGTTTTTGTTATCACAGCCCAAACTGACTGAGATGTTCAAGTTGGAGATTTTCAGTTGCCTAGAACACAGTTCATGAGACATGACTACACTAACCCATACATTTTTAGTTTAAGTAATATAATTTTCTTTTTCCTCTATTTATTCTATAATATTTGTTGAGGCAATTTCTAAAATAAAACATACTTATAAGGAAGAAAATTAAAAATAATTTATAATCAAATGTTGTTAACATTTCTATTGTATTTTCCAGTAGCATTTTGCATTTATACATTTTAATAAACCCTAAATCATAGTTTATATATTTTTGTTAGGCTTTTAAATGCAATGTTGTATATATTTAAATGTGTGCAGTTAACTTTAATTTCTTTCCATATAGACAATGATCATATTATCTAAGCTATACTCTAGGAACTCTAATATCTCTACTCTATACTCTAGGGGCTGCTAATTCCCTTTTTTTAAATCAGTAATTCTCACTCCAGGAAGAGTTGGCATTTTATCAGCAATACCACACTATAGAAGCTGCTACAATGAGTAATCTAGCTATCTGTATGCCCCATCTGCACCAGCTGCTTTATAAAACGTATGTTAGAACAGAGTGTTTATTGGTGAAATTACTTAATTAGCAAAATGAATGTTAGAAATGGTATTGAAGATAGAAAGGATTATCTGGAATATTGTAGAGACACTTCCTCATCAGTGCATTAGTATGGTATAAAAATTTAGAAAGCACCTTATCAGGTAATTTTAGATAGGTTACCTAGGCTAGATTTCTAAATGGTTAATATGCTGCTTCTTGTTCTGAAAGTGCCTAGTTACATGACCCTGGTAGATGGTTAGATGAATGCTGTAGCTATTATATGGCCCTATTTCCCTCAGGTGAACCTTTAATAGAGGATGTTTTGAGGACTCTGAAAAAGGCAGAAGCATTATAGAACGTTTTGTTTTACTTTTTTTTTTTAATTAAAACTTGTTTAAAATAAGTCAGCATGTATAGCAGAAAGGGTCAAAGACTTGTTTTCATTATATCTTTTTAGTGGGATAATTCTAAAAGAGCAACTACCCCTCACCCGAGACTACTAAAAATACTAGCATAAGTTATAGTTGTCTAAAACTAAATTGGGTAATGCCAGTTTGGGCTATAAATATCTCTTATTTCATTTCTTTACAAACACTATTTTCTCAATCTTTTGTAAAGATATACCGATACAATGTCAGAAGTCATATTACTTCTTCAATGATTGTAGCTTTTTATACAGTAGCAAGTTGTTTTCCAGAAAATATGTGCTAGTTTAAAATTCCTCTACTTCTCTGAAAGTTGGAAAGTTTCCTCAGCTTTCTCATGTTTTGTTTTGAATGTGATGGGAAAAGGGAAAAAAGACAAACCTCCCCACATTTCAGGACAAACTGTCTTCAACCATTTCTTTCTCCTATTTCTGCTCTCCATACCTACTGCACACATACACTTGGATAAGCAGTAATATATGGGAAAGGAGGGGATTATAGGGACATCATTTTAATCACTAGGATGAGCAAGGAATACATTTTTATTTTTTCAGTTAAGAAAAACCCAAACAAACATCTAGGATATTTTTAACCTATCTGGAAAGGACAATAACTAGAAGAAAGTATCAGGGTATTAAATGTACAGAAGCCAAGTTATCAGTCATCCCTGAAGGAAGTAATAAACAGAGCACGCGCGCGCACACACACACACACACACACACACACACACACAAAGAAACAGCACACAAAGGAGAATAGACTGAACCAAAAAGTGGGTACTTACCCTAAGTTGTAAGATTTGGAAAAGATATCCATACATATTTTATAAATGATATTATAAACTATACTCCTTAGAAAAACTTATGATTTTATAGCCAACAAAATATTAAAGAGACTTATTTGTGATCATGGCTGATTGGGGATAGAGAAAACAATGAGAGAACTCAACAGAGATGAGGTTGTTTCTCTGTGTGTGTGTGTATGTTGTTATCTGTGCTGATTTAGGGTTGGGTCCTGTACTGAGGAAAATATGTCCCCTCTGTGAATTATCCCTCTGGTTATGCTTTCTCTGGTATAACTATTGAATTTTGTGATGATGTCCCTAAATGTTTAATGCACAACTGAGGATGGGAACTGAGTATAAAGCATAGAACTTAATTCCTTCTATGTCCTTTGTAGTTTTTTTTTTGAGATTTATATTTATATTTGTTAATCTTATCACTAAACAAAGTAATTTATATTTATGAATTTACAATGTATATTTGTTAATCTTGTAACTAAAAAAAAGTAAATCAGAAAATCTTAAGCCAGAAACTGAATAGTAATTAAAAAAAATTATACAAATGCATTAAAAAGTAGGATACAAGTAGAATATTGAATAAATGAAAATTTTTAATAATTTTTAACTGGGTTTACATTTTTTGTGATAACTATCTAGCACAGCATTTTAGAAACACTGTGGTGATCAAAATAAAATCACACCATGAATATCCAAAAATACAATTGATGACTTTTGGCAAGTTGTAATTGCACTATATTTTTACAAAAGAGTAATTATCAGTTAAGAAAAATAAAGTCTGAACCAGTGAGGAAAGTAAAGGGCTGAACTATTATCAATTAATTTGATTAAAAAAGCAGATAATCAAACAGAGCTTTTCAACTCCTGGTGTATGAGTTAATAATCAATACATTTATCTGTATGGTAAAACTTCTTGAGGTCTTCTTATCCTTATGTGTCAAATAAAGTGTATTCCTTTAATTTCGGGTTGTTTTTTTTTTCTCCTAGCAGGTATTGTCTCTCATTCTGAAGAGATTCATAGGAACTGAGTAAATAAGTAATAACATTGTATCACCATTTCCCAAGATGCAGTATTGCCAATTCTTTTTATTCTTGAACTTAATATGTGGTCTGAAAGAGTTGTTCAAATATGCAAATGTTTGCAGAATGAAGACAATAGACAGGGATAAGAGGAGGAGCTCATTTATATGTAAATGACTTTGTAAAGAAGTAATAGAGCATGTATTGCTCCTTGTTATAAAAAAAATTCAGTACCCTGAAAAATAGTCTTGTTACAAGAAATTAACTTAAGGAAGGGAAAACACAATATCTTAATGGGTGAAACAATTGTCTGGCTATCTGATATGCATGAAAATTTCTCTGTGACCCAAATGCAACCACTTAGACTAACAAGAAGGAATCTGATCAAAGTCTTATTATCCACATACTACTCAGAGCTATCATCTTCCCTTCAAGCAACTATCACAGTACTGTTAGACAAGTATATCTTATAAGCCAGACCTGAAAACCATGCATATATTATCATTACTTATTAGAAAAAGATATCTCCAAAACAGTATACTTGCATTGGAACAGAGTGAACATGCTTAAAGCAATTTTTTGAAATACATATTTTTATTTACAATGAATAAGTTCTTTAGTTAGGAAACTAAAGTAGTTGTAAAACTTTAAAACTTAGGTTTTAAACCTAATGTTAGATGAAATGAATGGCATACCATTTATCTATATATATCTATGTACAGATATCCATGAAAAATTTGTAACACTGAATCTTTACCCTGATGTAATCACAAAGAAAACCCTGAGATACATTTTGATCATTGTGCTGAGGAAAATAAGTCATAGAAAGGTAAAGCAACTAGGATAATTACATCTTAGAAGACGGTATCAGAACTCAGTATTTTGAAAATCCTAATAGAGCTTAAATAATATTTCTAAAAGATGACACTTCAAATGTCAAGTGAGAAAAGCTAATGATAAAGTATATAACATTATTGCTCATTTTCTAAAAAAAAAAAAAAGTTCATTATTCACTCATAAGCATCACACATGGACCCCAATAACTTGCATGTCTTTGATGGACTTGCATATGGTGATATCTATAGGAAATTATTCCACCAGAAGAGCCTATCCTTTCCTTGCAAAGATGTATTACCTAGAGAATTTCACAACTTAAATCATAAATACCTTAATAGCTTCCAAACAGACAAACAGAACATTAAGATACATATAAATGAATAACCATCAGATTGGTAGGGCTTGTCTCATTACAATCATGGATACTAGAACAAAATGAATTAATGTCTTTACAATTATGATAGAAAAAAAGTGAAACTGTTATCCAGGGTTCAAGTTATCTATTAAGTATAAGAGCAAAATAAAGTTTATTTATCTCAAGTTTAATACTTATGGATCTACTAAAAAATTACTGAAGAATGTATACTAACCACAAAAGTATTCTCACAAAGAGGATAAAATTGGATACATTTGACACAAATCTCAATTAATTGAGTAAGATAAAAATGGAAGGAAACCAGAAAGAAATTAAAAGTGGATACATTAAAGGCCCCTGAGTAGTGCAGTCAATAAAACAGTCAGCTTTTGCTTTCAATTCAGGTCTGCCTCTGTGCTGAGGTCTGAGTCTGCTTGGCCTTCTCCCTTCCCCTTTCCATTCCCCTCCTGTGTGTTCTCTCTCAAATAAATACATAAATCTTAAATATGTGTGTGTGTGTGTGTGTGTTTATGTATCTTTTTTATTTTTTTAAGTGGATGCATTAGATCTTGATACAACAAGATTTTCTTTGGGGTTACCGATTTTATAACATGGTATTTTATCTTTCTGTTGGTACTACAGTGAAAATATCTAAGAAGCATATTTACATACATTATTTTTTGGCTTTACTTTGTAACAACTACCTGAGGAAATAGTTACAAATGGATATCCCTACTCCTCATTGCAGATCTGCTTAACTGGATCCCTAAGGTAGACCTAAGAACCTGCATTTTACTGAGCAGACCAGTATTTAGGTGACTCAGCAAACACTGTAGTTTAGAAATTCTAACATAACAAATAGGGTTCTTAATTAGCATTGCTGAATAAAATGCAAATAGAAATTCTGATTACATAAAATATTGAAATAATAACAAAACTTGGGCAACTAAAAAGCCAGAATATGTGAAAAGAGGGATAAGTAATGTCTTCATTGTCATAGTAAGGAGTGATCAGATTTATCATCTGAAGGAGGTGAATTAAGAAAGACATATTATTTAAAGATATACAATAAAGTTAAATAATATTTACATTTATTTATTTATTTATTTATTTATTTATTTGACAGACAGAGATCACAAGTAGGCAGAGGGGCAGGCAAGAAAGAGAGATGGAGGGAACCAGACTCCCCGATGAGCAGAGAATCTGATGCGGGGCTCGATCCCAAGACTCTGGGACCATGACCTGAGCCAAAGGCAGAGGCTTTAACCCACTCAGTCACCCAGGTACCCCATATTTACATTTTTAATAGATATTTGTGGTGACCAACAACAGAAAACAAAATGGTAGCTAGTTCTGTAAGAGGGGATGGGTATTGCTGATAAATGAGTAAAAGGTTTACTTTCATTTTATACCTTACAATCATACTACTTTGATTTAAATTTTTAACTTCAATATATAATGTATTTTCTGCTTTCTAGAATTTTTACAAATATAAGCACATCATTCATTTATTTTGTTTTAATCGTTCCGTTTCTTCTCTAGCCTCTTGATGGGAATTAATCATTAATGTTATCACTCTCCATCCTTCATTCTCTTTGTAATTTGCTGTCTGGACTGTATTTTGTTCTGGAGAAATTAAACAAACCAAACATTTAAGAAGGATTTATAAGTCAACACTTAATGGTTTTAAAGAAGGTATTAGGATAAAAGTTTTTCAAAGTGTAACGATTTTCATACGCTTTGTGAAAGATATAGCATTAGCCTTCTTGTTTCTTTGTTTTCTTCTTAACAACTGTTAGGGAGAACCCTTTGGTCCATCCCTGAGAGTTGTTAGCTCATCTTTCTATAATGTCTGAAATCCACTAGGGGCCCCTTACTTTTCATTAAAGAATACTAACCCGGGGCGCCTGGGTGGCTCAGTAGGTTAAGGTCTCTGCCTTCCGCTTGGGTCATGATCTCAGGGTCCTGGGATGGAGCCCCGCTTTGGGCTCTCTGCTCGGCGGGGAGCCTGCTTCCCCCTCCGTCTCTCTCTGCCTGCCTCTCTGCCTGCTTGTGATCTCTGTCAAATGAATAAATAAAATCTTTAAAAACAAACAAAAAAAAAGAATACTAACCCAACTCCTTGTTTTTTCTTTCTTTTTTAATGAAGACATTTCAAATGCATATCTGGATAAAATAATTTCCTCTATGGAAGTACTCCACAACGAATTGCCAAGATCCACACTTTGACACTCAGTGAGCTTGACTCACGCACAGTGTATTCATTCTTCCAAGTGTTTCTCAGATTAAAATAGCAGATGATGATAGTCTTGCTTTGAGGGATGCCATGAGAAATTGCCTTAAGCTCCAGTTAGTTACTATACAGTGTAACATCAGTTTCAGGTGTAGAATCTAGTGATTCATCACTTACAAACAATACCCAGTGCTCATCACAATGAAACTTTTTTTTTTTTAAATTTAAGACCTTTATTAATGGGTGCTTGCCGTTTGTTGACTTTTTTGAAAAAATCAAGTTGTAAATTTTTATTACAAATTAAAAATGAGATTCTTAAAAATCTCAACTTGACCAGATATGAAACAATTTAAAAACCTTTAAAGGTGTATTGAGAAAAACCAGGCTTTTTTTTTTTTCTTAAAAAACATGTTTGTCATTACCAAAAAGAGACGTCTTTAAGTAAAAATAATAAAAACCCCATGCTACATAGATAATGCAGATAGTTCTATTTATCTGGTCAATGGGCAAAAAACAAGCACTTAAGGTCTTCAGCTCCAATTAAACTTTTTAAAGTACCATGGAATCGGGCCGCCTGGGTGTCTCAGTGGGTTAAGGCCTCTGCGTTCCGCTCAGGTCATAGTACCAGGGTCCTGGAATCGGCCCCCACATCCGGCTCTCTGCTCCACGGGGAGCTTGCTTCCCCGTCTCTCTCTGCCTGCATCTCTGCCTACTTGTGATCTCTGCCAAATAAATTAAAAAAAAAGAAAAAAATATATATATATACACAGATTCTACGGTACTATATACTATACTATATATATATATATATATATATATATATATATATATATAGTACCGTGGAATCTGTAATACACATAACTGTGTTGACTTTACAGTTGTTTTTTTTAAGGTCTAGTACAAATTATGGCCATTAATTTTGAAAAGGTAAAGATTTGTGTTATACAATTGAGGTTAATTCATGGTTTCATTTTAGATCCATTCCTTGTATTTCTACCTTCACTTTTCCCTACTTTTAATTCATTCTCCTTAGCTGTTGAAAGGAAAAATAATACTTGTTTTGGCATCAGATCTTTTTAAAGCAAGTAATTATTATCTCTACATCCAAGCTGTAGGACTAAGGAGAAGCTACTTAACCTATGTAAACATTGGTATCTTCATGTTTACACAAGAGTTATTAGTAGTATCTAGCTCATAAGATTTTGGAGAGGATTAATTATAAACAATGTGAATATGGCAGATAGCATATGATCTGGTATGTAGCAGCTATTAGCCATCATTGCTATTGTAAACTTCCTTAAACATTATTCTGGATAAAAAAAATCAGTCTACCTATTTAAGTATATTTGTAGATATATTTAAATATGTAATATTCATATGTATATACGTATGTATACATATATATAGTGTGTATATATATAAATATACATAATTTGAACCACAGATATTTTGACCATTGCATTGTATCTTTGCAATTTTACTTTCTATTATATTTCCATAAATCCAGCACAGCCAGTCTTAACAGAGAACCTGATAGTGACATCCAGCAGAGAACATATATTCAGGATAATGCTCACAGCTTGCTATAAATGCATGTCTATGAACATAACCTGATGCAACCATAAAAAATGTTTGCAGAGAAATACAGGAAGTGAGAGGAATAATGGAAAATATAAGTATATTCTAATTGGTTTCTAGGAAAATGGAAAATTGTGCATGAAATACTATTAAACTGAAGTCTTACAAATATATGTCAAAATGTATTCCATGTTTTCTTCTGAAGTTTAAGTAGCATTCTTTTCTTAGAAATTCCTCTTATTTAAAGCGTCTCTTTTTTCCATGCATGGGAAATAAAAGTGAAATCACTTTTCTTTTATGAAAATAAAATACATTCTCTTAGAAAACATGTTCCTACTATTATTTGTTTTAACTAGTTGGTACTATTCCAAATAAAATGGAAAGTCCTCCCCAAACAAACTCCGTTTTCTGCCTTACCACCTTCCTGTGCATTTCTTTTCTCTCTAGTTGCTTTATTTCCTTTCCCTCTTCTCAGCTTTATGTATTTTCTAATGCTTACTAGGAGAATGTATATGAGTGCACAGCTGTGCCTTTTAAACTACTTTCTAGTCTTTTTTTTTTTCCCCCTAATTTTTCCTTTAGTCTTTGGAGAAGAAGATAAATAGGCAAAACAAGAAGGGAGGAGTTCCTACCCTATGTTATTTCTAATCTTGAAACTTTTCCAGTTTATTTATTATATACTTCTGACCAAGATCTATACTTTCCTTATAAGGAAGAGAAAGGGAATAAGTGAACTGTTTTATCTGCAATATAAATTCAACAATCAGGGACTCAACGAGGGTGCTTTGGATTTCACTCTTATCTATCTACCACATACTTCATAAAAGTCATAGCACTCAGCATAGTTGAGAGACAATCCATTACCCAGGAAATATACAGTTAATTAACAAATATCAACTCTCTTGTATCTATGATGTATCTCTAATTTCTACAGTCTACTTCCTCATGCCATAAAGTCAATGGCAAAATTCCTAGATGCTAATTCATGTTGTTTAGCCCTGAAATTTTTGAGAGAAGCCTGGCACCAACATTCTGGCCTGCAGACAAACAGCCATGACATAAAATATACTGAGAATTTTTTAATGCTGTTTGTTTGTGACTATGGTTTAGAAATCTAAGCAAGATGGCAACAGGCATCATTCCAAAAATTGCTCTTAAAATCATTTTTCTCCTGCAAATACATAAGAATGGCTTCTGTTAAAATTAAGAAAGAGACATAATTACAAACACTAGCAGCAAAGGTTTGAATTATCTATGTATTGGGGATTTTGAGAGTACATTTCAGATAGAGAACTCCAATTCTGATTGAGATTGTGCATTAATGTTTAATAATTTGTTTCATAGACAGTTAAAAGGTAATTTCCATAACAGCTTGAGAAAATTATATCTAAACAAGACATGTATTTAGCTTTTTCATTTGAAAATTATTTTCATTTAGCATATACTGTATGCTACTACTACAGAATATGTAAACACTTTCTTCAAATAAGGACCATAATTAAATTTCAAAAAAATTAATATTTATTCCCTATTTCAAACTTCAGTGATATCCCTAAATAAAACCCACATATTAACCTTGATATAAAGATTATTTTACAGTAGTAAATATATGTAGTAACAACACCTCATTTATTTCAAAATCAGCTATGTGGGGACCAGCCATCTTTTTTTTTTTTAAGATTTTATTTATTTATTTGACAGAGGGAGAGAGATCATAAGTAGGTAGAGCGGCTGGCAGCGAGAGTAGGGGAAGAAGGCTCCTTGCTGAGCTGATCCCAGGACCCTGAGGTCATGACCTGAGCCAAAGGCAGAGGCTTAACTCACTGAGCAACCCAGGAGGCCCCAGCCATCTTTTTGAAACTAGATTGGGATACATGTAAAGAAAGGGTGCAGACAAACTGACAGCTTTACATTTTAGCTTAATAGTCAAAAATTACAGCACAAGAAAAATAAAAACTAGTGCCTTTATTGCAGAGGACTGTGTAACCCTGTATATTTCAATCAATCGTGATAGAGTCCTTGAGAAGTGCCATAGAGAATATCTTTAAAATATTTATAAACATTCATTATTTTCTTTTTACTTTTTTTTAAGCCACCAGTGATTATAAAGGTCATGAAGACAAAGAGCATGTCTATCTTATTCTTCTGTATATCCCTAATACCTAGAAGAGGACTTGTATGTTTGATTACTAAATAAAATACAGGATGTTGGGGTCAGGCGAGAAGGGGAGAACCATTCAAAATGACGGACACCTAAGATGACTGTGGTTCCCGCCATCACCCTCCTGTGACGACGACCACATCAGACCTGGGAAACAAACTCAAAGGGGAGACCAAAACCTTTCTCCTCCCCCCCGACGAACTAATGAGGAGCCTCGCAGCTGAATTCGGCCCTTATTAGGAAAACTCGACAAGGCCTCAGTACCTCCTCTCCGGACTTCACCAGCGGAACCCCATATAAGCCCCTACCTCTTTGCTTCGCGCGCAACTTCCCGACTCTCCTCTGGAGTCGCGGAACCTCGGCCGAGGGTGCCTGCAATAAAGCCGGTCCTCGAATGCTCGCTTGCCTTGGTGCCTTTATTCCATTCAATCGGTCTGCGATCAAACCTAACACAGGATGCCTAGGTAAATGTTGCTTTGGGGCATACTTATACTAAAATATTAGTAGTAGTTTACCTGAAATTTAAATTTTACCTAGCATTCTGTATTTTAGTTGCTAAATTTTTAGTATTTCATATACATTGAGTAAATAAAAAATAAGCATTTTTAAAAGATTTTCTAATCCGAAAAACATTATAATGAAGAAAGATGTGAATATCTTCATTTTAGAATAATTTCCACTTAAAGTAGTTAATATATGAAGTAATCTGTGCCTGTAAAAATAAGCATTAAGCTATACAGTCCTGATAAACACTTTTTCTCTAAAGTTAGACATTTTAGATTTTCCTATGTACTCTCTAAAATATATTTCCACAATATTTCTAAATAGTTTATTTGCTTTTTTTTAAAGATACATGAATAAAAACAAGACGAACTGAGATAAGAGGGAAGAGAAGCATCACTATTTCCCATTCATTATTTTAGATCTTCTTCCTGATTATTGAATATCTGAAGTCATTAGAGGTTTAAATTTATCGTTTCTGTGGGCTCTCATTCATAGTGAATGGATTCTTTGTGTTTGGAATTTTTTATTGTACCTCTTGAAGGTAGTCTGACATATCATGGGGCCTGTACTGAGGTAGCTTTCCTCCTCAGAAAATGAATTGCCTTTTTTCACACAAAGCCAGGGAATGCTACTCATCTGGGATTATGCTCTCTGCATAAAAAAGGTCCTTGCTTTAATGTGAGAATTTCAGGTTCAAGTTTCCTAACTTGCTTGGGTTTCAAGGTTTAATCAGAATCACATGTTCTTATCAGCAACCAGGGCAACGGTGACTTCTGAGTTTTCTTACTGCTATGTCCACCTGATCAGTTTTCAGTTTCTAATTTTTTTGTTATTTTTTTGTTAAATCCAGCAGTATCTTAAATTATGTTTGCTGACTACAAAAGGAAGCTTTAGGAACACTTGGGAACACCCTGGACATTGTAGACTGTATGTTTAATCATCTCCCATTGTAAAATAGTGCCAGAAATGAGGACCCCAGCTAATGGATTTTTTTTTTTTCATTGAAATGAAAGAGGCGGGGTTTAGTTAGAACTGGAGTTAGCTAAAACCACTGAAAAGGATTAGTTTTCGTGACCTATTATTCTACTTAACTCTGAATTAGGAATTTACTATTACATAGCTAAAATTTTTCCCACAAACTTTTCCTTGTTTTCCATGAAAGGGAAACATCCTCATTTATGTTCTGTTACCAAGATAATATTTCTCCATCTTTAAATTTTCTAAAGCACTTTATCTGTAGCACACTTAGGATATTTAATGTAATTAGTTTCTTATTCATTGTCCCACAGCTGCCCATAAATTATAAGCTAAATGAAGGTAAGCAGAGTCTCCCTTATCTTTTTAGGTACTTAAACACAAATTCAAAAGGAAAAAAAAAGAAAGAAAGAAAAGAGAACTGTAAAATAAAATTTACCACATAAAATTTTATCTATAACGTTAAATTTTCCTCCTTTCTTTCATAAGAACCATGGGGTTTCTAATGTCCTGTTAACTTTCTGACAAATGATTGGATGGTAAGTAATATTAGCTTTTTGTTTTTCTACTTCATGTGTGATTTTTTTTTCTTTAGGTCAATTATAAGACAGTTATTTGCAAAAGCAAAAAAACTTAAATTATTTCCCTTGAAGAGGTAAAGGTGTGAAACACTCAGATTAAGACATCTCTCTTATCTGTTTAACTTATTAATTAACAATTCTCTTGACACTGTAAGAAAAAAAAATCATAAGTTTTTTGAAAATAAGAATAAGCTTATCCTCTGAAAATGTATCCAAAGCCTTGGTCTGTCTTGTTTTTACATAAATTAGAGCTGTTATTGTGACCTCCAGATGTCAGTATTTCTAAATTATCATTTTAAACTGTTTGGAGGACTCTGATCATGAAGAAAATTAATTGAGTAAGGTTGAATGTCTGAGAGGTCATAAATTCTTCTGGCACTAATACATTTATAACAGAGAAATTATTTTCTCTTTCTTCCTTTTCTTCCTTTTTTCTCTTCATTCCAATACTGTTTTTCTTTTCTTCCATCTTATATGTTTTCCAGAATTGCTTAGAGAAAAAATTATATATATATATATATAAAATGGACAATCAACCCCTTGGAAACAAGAAACTTTTACCAGCGTAATGTCAATATTTTTTGCAATTAACTTTTATTTTATTTTTTTAATATTCAAGCCCCCAACATGGGGGCATCAAGACCTGAGCTGAGATCAAGAGTCAGATGCTTAACTAAGTCACCCAGGCTCCCCTTAAGTTTGATAATTAAAATGTTTATTTATTGCTTCCAAAAGTCCCCTGAGGACTGACAGAGGAAGAATCATATGAAAGATAGAATCATATGATAGACTCAAGTGTAAAAGTTCTTACTCCCCACTAAGTACGCACAAAGCACAAGGAAACTCTCTCTATTTCTTTAGTGATAAAGAGACTCGATGTCTTAATGGACACTCTCTGTGCCCAGATCAGTAAAGACAGAGTCAGTCACTGAGCACACCCCTGCTCTCAAGTAACATAGTGTTAACTTCAAAGATATAGAAAATATATAGAAACTCAATAAAATTGTATTGGAGAGAGTGAAAAATGGGATCAAAGAATATGAAATATATTGTAACTTGGGGGTAGAAGAAGAGGAGGAAATTTATTTAATAAATTTTGAAGAAAAGATACAATATTTATAGGTGAATGTTTAAGTAAGGAAGTTTCTAGGTGGCAAGGGAGGAAGTTTTAAATAAAGTTTCATGATGGGGCACCTGGGTGTCATAGTCAATTTAGCTACAGACTCTTGGTTTCCACTCATTTGGTGATCCCAGGGTTGTGAGATTAAGCCTCACTCCTTTCAGGCACATACAAAATCTGCTTAAGTTATTTTCCCTCTTCTCCTCCACTCTCATGCACTCTCTCTCACAAATAAACATAAATCAAAAAAAAAAAAAGCTTCATGATGAGTGAAAGCAGGATTATTTAAACAATATAGTATATATTTATTCTAATATTTAATTTATCTTCACTCTCTTCATCTGTGGACTGAATTTTAATAGCATTTATCCTACAGGATTTATGATAACTAAATGAGATAATGAATGCTTGGAAAGCACTTAATAAAAGTCATGGAATATAGTGAATGTTAAGAAAGAATAGTAACATTTCCTAAGAAAATATAAGAAACAGTATAAATGTGAAGACTATAGCTAATTTTGTTGGATGTTTATGAATAGATAAAGTTATGAGAGAAAGTATACAATAGGTTGAGAGGAGAATCTAATTTGAGTACTTCTGGGAAAAGAAAATTAAGTCTTGTGCTTATTAGATTAGGGTGTCTACTTATTATGTTCATTTTCAGTTATATGGTTTTCTTAATATAGTATTTTATAAAACAAGTTCTGTATTTTATAGTATTCTGTGAAAATTTAAAAAAACTGTATATGTGGTCTATTACCATATTAGATATAAATATGTACACCCTTACTATAGCAAAATTACTTTTATTAAATGCCAGAGTGTTCATAAAATCAGAACTAATTATATAATTGTCATCAGACAAAATACTGGTCATTATTAAATATGCAGATAAGCTTTAATATTTAAAGGAATAAGGCGAAATACTTCATTTAAAACTTGACTTGTGGAGTGTTGCAGAAATACTATTTATAACTTAATTTGGTCTCCAAAGACCTTTCAAAACTCATGCATGCTGAAAAATAAGCACTCTTTAAAAGTTGTATTTAACTTATTTTATGGCTGTATTTTTCACATTTTATATTAGAAGTTATAAACCTCTTCTCCACTGATGTCATACATTAAACGTCATCCATTTTGCAAACACATAGACCCACTTATACAGGCTACACAATTCTCAGCATTCTATTGAAAACCCCATTGACTTCTCTCACACTCAATAAAGTATATGAAAATGTAAATAAATAAAAGACATTATTTTAGGGAAAACTTTGAGGTCATGACTTCTTTATCTTTGACTATTCCTGCTTAATATCTGGACAGGAAAATTGTTATTTGAACAACAATGAAGTTAAGTAGAAAACTTTAGTATGGAGAAAAAAATTTAAGGCAGACTTGAAATTTTATTCCAATATTTGCATGACAGATGAGAGGACAAAGAAACCTTAGTTTTCCTAGTTTTGAACAGCAGATATATGACAAATAGGTAGAATTGCAATGATAGATGCTTTTTATGCTGAGGTAAAGGCTAAATAACAATGAGTGGGCTCAAAGGTAGCATGATTAGTTTAGAACCTAAAGAGGGTAAGTATTCTCTGTTATTTTCTACCTTTGCCTATTTTTTAGTCTCAGAAACTGCTACTCATACCAATAAAACAACTATAACAACAAAAAAACAATTACTACAGTATAAACCAATTAGAGTTATAGATATCTATAGAATATTACACTATATACTGACAAAACAAACATTTTTTTTTTTAAGATTTTATTTACTTATCTGAGAGAAAGAGAGCATGAGCAGGGTAAAGAAGAAGGGGAGAAGCAGACTTCTTGTGGAGCAGGGAGCCCAATACAAGACTCAGTCCCAGGACCCCAGGATCCTGACCTGAGCCAAAGGCAGACACTTAATGAACTGAGCCACCAAGGTGCCCCCAGAATAGACATTCTTAATAAGGGTACACACTACATTCATCAGAGTAGACCATGTAATAGGCCATAAAACAAACCTCAATAAATTTCTCAAGAATTTCAGTAATACAAAGTATGCTCTCTAACCACAATGAAATAAAATTAAAAATCGATAACAGAAAGACATCTGTGAAACTCATAAATATGTGGAATTTAAATGATATACTCTGAATAACCTGTGGGTCAAAGAAGTCAAAGAAGAAATTAGTACATATTTCAAAACATATCAAAACATATGGATGCAGCTAAAACAGGGCTTAGAGGAACATTTATACCTGGAAATATCTATATTATAAAAATTGCAAATCAAAAATCAATTTCTTGGGATGCCTGGGTGGCTCAGTGGGTTAAGCCTCTGCCTTCAGCTCAGGTCATGATCTCAGGATCCTGGGATTGAGTCCCGCATCAGGCTCTCTGCTAGGCGGGGAGCCTGCTTCCTCCTCTCTCTCTCTCTGCCTGCCTCTCTGCCTACTTGTGATCTCTCTCTGTCAAATAAATAAATAAAATCTTTAAATAAAAAACAAACAAACAAAAAAATCAATTTCTAAAGCATTGGAAAAAGAAAATGAAACAAAACCTAAAAGAGGAAGGAAAAAATAATAATTTTTTAGAAAGACTAGAGTAGAAATTAATGAAATAAAGATAAAAAGAAAAACAATAAAATAGAGAAAAAAGATAAAACCAAAAGTCATTTGAATAGATTAACAATTGGGAAATTTTTATCTGCCTAACCAAGAAAAAAGGAGAAAAGACTCAAATTATTGGAAAAGAGAATAAAACAAAGAAAGGGATATCCCTACTGACAATACCCCTACTGACTTTAAAGAAATAAAAATGATTATAAAAGAGTCTTACAAATAACAACACACAATTGTCTTTTTGATAATTGTCATTCTAACAAGTATGGGATGATAGCTAATTGTGGATTTGATGTGCATATCTGTAATGATTAATGGTGTAGAGGATTTTTTTTTTTTTTTTATGTACTTGTTGGTCATCTGTATGTCTTTTGTTTTTCTTTCTCACTTTTAGGTTTCCTATTTTTTTTAATTTAATTTTATTTTTTCTGTGTTCCAAGATTCATTGTTTATGCACCACACCCAGTGCCCTCCTTAATACCTGACCACCACGCTCATCTAACTCCCCACTCCTCTCCCCTCCCCTCCAAAACCCTCAATTTGTTTCTCAGGAAAGTTCACAGTCTCTCATAGTTCCTTTCCTTCTCTGATTTTTCCCCAAGTCACTTTTCCTTTCCTTTTCCTAATGTCCTCTGTGTTATTCCTTATGCTCCACAAGTGAGTGAAACCATATGATAATTGACTCTCTCTGCTTAACTTATTTCACTCAGCATAATCTCCTCCAGTCCCATCCATGTTGATACAATTGGGTATTCATCCTTTCTGATGGAGCTGTAATATACCATTGTATATATGGACCACATCTTCTTTTTTTTTTTTTAAGATTTTATTTATTTATTTGATAGAGATCACAAGTAGGCAAAGAGTCAGGCAGAGAAAGAGGAGGAAGCAGGCTCCCCGTTGAGCAGGAGCCTGATGCGAGGCTCAATCCCAGGACCCTGGGATCATGACCTGAGCTGAAGGCAGAGGTTTTAACCCACTGAGCCACCCAGGTGCCCCAGGACCATATCTTTTTTATCCATTCATTTGTTGAAGGGCATCTTGTCTCTTTCCAGAGTTTGGCAATTGTGGCCATTGCTGCTATGAACATCCAGGTACAGATGGCCCTTCTTTTCACTACCTCTGTATATTTACAGTACCCAGCAGTGCAACTGGAGGGTCATAGGGTAGCGCTATTTTTAATTTCTTAAGGCATCTGTATGTATTATTCAAAAAAATGTCCATTCATATCTTCTGCCCATTTTTTAATCAGATGGGCATTTTGTTTTGTTTTGTTTTGTTATTGAGTTACATGTATGCATTGAGAGAGAGAGAGAATGGGAGGGGCAGAGGGAAAGGGAGAGAAAAAATTCTTAAGCAGATTCCACACTCAGTGTGGAGCCTGATGCAGGGACTAAACTCATGACCCTGAGATCATGACCTGAGCCAAAATCGGAACACACTTAACTGAGCCACCTAGGCACCCCTCAATAAAATGTATTGCATAATTTTTGAGTTTTGAATGTGTACTCTGGTCAGGCATTAATATAGCTATTTAGCCTATAGGAGTGAACAACTGAAGTAAAATTATAGCAATAAAATTACATTTTAGTGAGACACATAGGCCATAAACTAGGTAAGTAGCATAAATATTATGCTAGATAAATTACCTAAGGAGAAAAAAATAAATAAATTAGGGAAGGAGGAATTATTCAGGCACAAAATTTTAGATGGTATAGCCAGTTAAGTTCTCATTGAAAAGACATCCTTTGATTGAAGACAGGAAGCAAATGAGGAAGAGAATCCTGGATCAGAGGAAAGAGAAAAACAGGAAGCAGCCAGGGTGAAAACTGTATCTTCTAGAGACCATTAAAAGCACAGTGGATGACTCAGTCGGTTAAGCCACTGCCTTCAGTCCAGGTCATGTTCCCAGGGTCCTGGGATCAAGTCCAACATCAGGCTCCTTGCTCAGCAGGGAGCCTGGTTCTCTCTCTGCCTATGCCTGCCACTCTGCCTGCTTGCTTCTCTCTCTCTCTCTGACAAATAAATATATAAAATCTTTTTTTTTTAAAAAAAGCACATTGAAACTGTATCATAGTGATCAAGGGGAAAATAGTTAATGAATTTAAGAAGAAAATTTTGGAAAAAAAATCATACAGAGCTTTTTGCATTATGAAAGTTTTAGATTGGTTTTTCTAGTGGAAATAAAACACTAGTAGTATTCATTATAAAAGGGATACCCTGTAAATTATATTTTGAAGTAATTTATTTCATTTTCATTATAAGTATCCTCTGTAGCAGGGTAAAGGAGTAAGAAAGACATCAGTTATAAGCGTTTTTTTTGTTTTTGTTTGTTTTTGTTTTCAGTAAAAGTGAAAAAAGATAATAAGAGCTGAGATTCAGGTTATGATAGTAAACCCATCACATAGAATATAGTGTGAACGGTGGCACCTGGAATTGTGCCACATGAAGGCCTTGGTTAATGCAGTTGGTGTGAAAGTGTCAAATTCAAAATGTATTTTGAATGTAGAACTGACAAGATTTATTGACAGATTACCTATGGAGGGATTTTCAAGAGAATAAAAAGTATAAACTATGATTTCAGGTCTTTAGTCTGAGCTTCTAAAGTAATGGAGTTGTCATTTCTGAAATAGGGAAGATTGTAGAAGAGCCACATGTGCACGTAAGTTTTGTGCAAGCTAAGTTTAAGATGTCTATTAGACATCCAAATGAAGTTGTTTTTGCAATTGATAGATGACATTTAGGGCAGGAGTCAGTCTGGAGATATAAATTTTTGAGTTATCAGAGTCATGCTATTTCAAGCCAGAATGAGAACATATTGTGTTTGTTTGTTTTTTACTTCTTTCTCAATTCATCACCTCCTCTATTAGACTTTCCCTATGCCTCCAAGCTGCATGAGATGCCCTATCTGTGTACTTTCTTAGGGAACAACATAGTACAGTTCAATGTCATAGCATTTTAATATGTTAAGTGTCAGGTGGGGAGAATCCCCATCACATTATTATACTTCAGGGTGGGTTTTATTTCTGTGTTGCTTTTCACAGAATAAAGTATTTATAAATATGTATATAACTGATGAATGGAAGAATTTTCAAGTAGTATATAAAATCTAGGATAAAAAGATGACTCTAAGAAATAAGTTTGTAATTAATATAATAGCTTTCTTATGAGATTATGAAAATCTCATAGGAGTGCAGGGGGCTCTGTCAGTTAAACATCCAACTCTTGATTTTGGCTTAGGTCATGATCTCAGGGTAGTGAGATGTAGCCCCATGTTGGGCTCCACGCTGGGTATGGAGCCTGCTTGGGATTCTCTCCCTCCTTCTTGCTCAGCCCCTCCCCCCCCAGTCACACACTCTCTCTCTCTTAAAAAAAAAAAAAGATTATGAAGATCTTATCACTGAAGGCTCCAAGTGACATAGAAACTATGTTATTTCCATTAAGTGTCTTGTGAAAGGGAATCCTGTGCATGATGATCAGGACCTCTGAGAACTCTATCAATTCTAATATCTTCAATTCCTTGAATTCAATACATTTATTAGTGGAGTAAAGAAATAAATGAATAATAAAAATGTAGGAAGACCCGCTAAACAAAATGTGATGATGGTTAAGGTGTCACCTGCATATTCATCCATCTTTCTATGAAAAGGCACAAATAAAATGTTATTACCTTGGCAATTTCATCAAGTTTGAAGTTCTGTTTCTCAACTAAATCCTCAAGGATTTAAAGATGCTTAACTGCATGGAGCACTGGGTGTGGCACATAAACAATGAATTTTGGAACACTGAAAAAATAATAAAGATGCTTAATTATGCACAGAGAATTCACAAAAGACTTGATATTGTGTGAATTTACAGTGAGAAGTGGAACTGTCAAGGATACAAGATATTTGAATATGTCTGATCTATGTAGATGAGTCACATGGAGAATAAACTTAGCAAAATGGCATCTTGCTGAACACAACAAGGAGTCATCATAAGAGACATAGGATTATCACTTGAATGTTTCAAGGTCCTTCAAGTGTTGGAGGTTCTAACAGCCAGTCTTCTTAAGAAGATAAACTTTCTCTCAGCACCCTCTGATTTATAGCTGCTATTAAATTTGCTTCTGTGGCTATTGACTTTCTGTACTCTATTTCTTACTGACCTTACTCTAATTAACCTTTTAAAATAAATATAATAACTTTATTTATTTTAGTCTTGCTCTTCTGATGTAATATTCCTTTTGTAGTGGTTTTGTTTTTTTTGTTTGTTTGTTTTGTTTGTTTATTTTCTGTTTTTTTGTTTGTTTGTTTTTTGTTTGTTTGTTTGTTTTTTGTTTTCTTGTTTCTGCCTGATAAATAGTGAGCTGAATTTACAGTTTAACTTTTAGGGATAAATGAGTTGAAGCAACAGGTTTGCTGTTCGTTCACTTTCTTAACCAAAAAGATACTCCTGGAGACAAGAATACAAGGCAGGAGACCATACCTATTCTTTTTTCTGCTGGACTTCTACATAAAGAGGAGAGAGAGTCCACCTCTAAAATGTCCTCAGCAGCTATATTGGTTAAAGATACTCTATAATAAACAGAGACCAGAGTCTCTGAGGCATGGCTGCCTTGAGAATGTCACAAAGGTGTACAAGTCCTACAATAAAAAAATAGAGATGTTTTATAAGTAAAATATTTCTCCTTATGTGAGAATATCTGTCACCTCCACTCAAAGTCTTCATCTATATGGGTCAGAGATGAACCTGGGAAGCCATTCTTAATGTCACAAATAAATTTCTGTTGCTTCTGAAATGATTTCCTATATCCTTAAAATTACTCAGTAAAGTTTGTTACTAGGTTAAGATTTCTGATCTGTGTGAGACTGATTCGACAACCCAATCCTACGAATTAGATAAAATGATAGATGAGAATTCCCATTCCTTTGTGTCTAAGACCTGGGGGGAGAGAAAAGGAGAATCATTTCATTATCCCTGCCATATAACACCCATATCATATTTGTACAGAGTTTCTTTATTTTAAATTAATTATTTTTGTTAGCATATAATGTATTATTTGTCCCAGAAGTACAGGTCTGTGAATTGTCAGGCTTACACATTTCACAGCACTCACCATATCACATACCCTCCCCAACGTCCATAACCCAACCGCCCTCTCCATACACCCCTCCCCTTTTTTAAATGTATATGTAATTCAAATAATGGAGTGAAAGCACTAATTCCATCACTAATGCAAAAAGTTTAAATAAATCTAAATAGTCCCACTTGATAGTGTGCTGTAGAGAGTATTTTCATGCCTATGGAACTAAACATACTATTTCCAGTAATATTCATTTTTTGAAATCCTGTATGCTTCCAGTGCCAGCTCAATAATATTTATAAGAATATGATCCTATTTACCTCTGAGGGAATGCATTACAAAACTATATGGCATTTAAATTTATTTGTGAAATAAAAGCTTATATTACCTCCTTAATTTACAGCACAGAAGTCAAGACTTCTATAAGTCATGTACATTGTCTAGGATAACAACTATTAACACCAGGGACAGAACTGTACCCGAGATTTCTGACTTTCCTTTTACTATTATCAGCACAATACCAAAATATGATGCACTAAATACATGTTTGAAAGTCTCATATTTGTGAAGAGTAGGTCCATAAGGATTAATATAAAAGATGCAAAAGGCTTTTTTAATATTTTTGCTTTCATTTTTGCTTTCTTTCTTTCATTTCTTTTTCTGTTTTGTAAACAGTGTATGTTATTGTGTGATTTGTATCTAGAAACCATAATAAATTTTGTCAGTTTTCTAGGTCTAAGTGATTTTTCTAAAACAGTGTAAAAATTTGTAAGACACTATCAGCCAAAGTTTACAATTTGAAATTGCAATTCACATACTTGTTAAAATATAATATATGCCATAAAAGTAAAGTGATAATAGCAAGTAAAGCAATTGAAATCTAACACATAAATAAATTACAGCTATGTCATTAGGAAAATTATAGATAATGATGTATCAAGAACTTTCAATATAAGATTTATTTTTCAGAGTGTTTGTAAGTTAAACATAAAATGACTAATTCTGACACGTATAACTGTTTATAATAAGAAAACATAGACATTTGCTATGGATTTATAAAATAGAAATTGTCTCCTAAAAATATTTTATTTTTCCATTAGCAAGAAGGTGCTTTCTTGAATATATGTAATAAGCTATTATATATATTTAAGTGGTCAAGATTTGTTTGTTTTGTGAATTTTAACCTAGTTTTATGTTTAATCTCCCAATTAGCTGCTTATTTCTTTATTTAATTTAAAATATAAGATGATACATAAACTATATTTTAACAAAACCATATTATGTAAGCTATGCATATATGCAACAAGCCTAGCTCATTTAAAAATCCTAATAAACAATATCTAATCCTAATAAAAATATAGAGTAACAAGCTCCCCTCAAAAAACCTAACATATATTTGGTAAATAGTTTCCATCCAGAAAACAAGCTTTAACATTCCAACATAAAAATGCAAACACACCCATAAAAATGTGCAAAAGAAGACATAGAAATGAAGAAGACATAGAAATAGCCAAGCACATTAAAAAAAAAAGTTTATTAATATCATTGGTCATCAGGAACATAACATTGAAACCACATTTTGAGACTCTTTCAAACCAACTAGATTGAGCATAATTAGAAAGACTGACAACACCAAATATGAGAAAGGATGTAGAATATACATTAATGGGGGGGGTTACAAATGTATACTTAAGTTGCATAACCACTGAAGGTTTCAATAATTCCTAGAGATATTTAACCAGGAGAAATGACTATAAATATGTCCAGAGAAAGACTTGTATTCCAAATTATTCATGAAAAAAAATCAAAGATCCATTAATGGGAGAACAAATTCTCATTGTGTCCATATACATATGGACACAATGAGAATTTGTTCATAATGAGAATATATATATATATTGCTATTCAACAACAAAAAGTGATTTGAAAAATATCAATGAATCTCAGCATTAAACTAAAAAAAGTGACATGCAAGTATGCATACTGCATAATTCCACTTATGTAAATCTTAAGAACAGGGAAAAAGAAACTTTGTGCTAGGAATTAGAAGAGTGGTTGCCTCTTCAGAAAGTGGGGTGAGAATTTGACTAGAAAAAGTGAGATGGGCAATCTACCTAGATTGCAGAATATGAAGAGGCTAGATGGAAGATGAGTTTGGACAGACCAAGAAGAGCTATGTTCGGAGCTATCTTCACCAAAATAATGCTAAAACATTGTTTTTGTTTTTGTTTTTCAAGCACAGGAGGCACAGGGAGGATAACATCTTTTTCTTTTAATATTAATAGTGAACGCAAGGTTAAAAATAACACATTTAGGGCACCTGGGTGGCTCAGTGGGTTAGAGCCTCTGCCTTTGGCTCAGGTCATGATCTCAGGTTCCTGGGATTGAGCCCCACATTGGGCTCTCTGCTCAGCAGGGAGCCTGCTTCCCCAACTCTCTGCCTGCTGCTCTGCCTACTTGTGATCTCTCCCTCTCTCTGTCAAATAAATAAATAAAATCTTTGAAAAAATAAAAATAACACATTTAAAATCACAAATCCAGTAGTTAGATGAAGGATTACACTGCAAATTTAATTCCTTAGAAGTATTCCATAAATGTTATCCTCATTCTTTTGGTGGGCAGACCTTGCTCTGTGTTCAAAGCCCCTTTATTTCCTTAAAGATATTTTTGTGCAGGATCCATTCATATGGTGTTGGGTCATATGAGTGTGAATAAAAATCTTTTCTTCATTTGTGAGAAAAAAAAACAACTTTTTTCTTTGGTATACTTTAAAAAAACAGCTGAAACTAGCTCTAAAGTTGGCAAGATTGCAGTTTTTTTTAACATTTCATTTATTTATTTGACAGATAAAGAGATCACAAGCAGGCAGAGAGGCAGACAGAGAGACAGGGGGAAGCAGGCTGCCTGCTGAGCAGAGAGCCCGATGCAGGGCTTGATCCTGGGACCCTGAGACCACAGACTCACTACATAAAAAAGAAATATAATGTGTCTTTGTCTTTTTTGAATATTATAATTTATTTAGGTGTATAAAAGATGTATAAAAAGTAAACAGTGTAAGATAGAATATATTTAAATACTAAATTAAGTCATACAAACCTTAAATGCTATAAACACATTAATGAGGGACATATATGAGAGCTGGTATACTCTAACAAGTCTAATGGATTGGGTGAGACCTGCTCCATTGCACAAAATTTGAGTTCTTACAATTTAGAAGAGTAGAGGAAATATCATTGTTAACATTCATATTTTCCCTAGAACACTCCTGACAGGTATTTCCTTTCTAGATCACTACATAAGCTTATCAAATGGCTAAAATCACCCATTTTTATCTATTCCCCCAACTGTGGCATAAGTATTCATGATAGTATTCTCCACATCTGTGTTCTAGCCCAATCAATTCCTAAAATCACTTCACCATGGAAACTGCATGTTTGTACATATTTAAGTAAGATATCTCCAGGAGACTAAATCTTTTTGAGGACAATGTCAAGCCTGCACCTTCAAAAAAACTCTGTGTTCTCAAGAACTAGCATAGTTTGTGATGGTTAGTCAACAGGAGCCCCAATAAATGTGTGTAATGGATCAAAAATACATCACTTTATTTCTGATTTCTGTTTTAGAATACAGATAGCAGGAAATAGGGTTACTCCAAAACTCAAACAAACTGAAGCCAAAAATATCAAGACTAACATCAACTTTATGGTTTATTTAAACAGACCAGAGAATTGAGGTCACATGGCCCTCATGTGGCCCAAAGTCTAAGGAGGAACAGGTGTCTTCAGGGAGACAGGAACTCAGGATAACTCACTTACTCTCAGTAAACACATCTGGACATAGAAGGATTTAGCTAGAATAGTTGACTAGTTTGATGAAGGACAAGTACAGGCTGTAGGGATACATGAAACAAGGTAATTACAATAGGTAAATGCAGACTCCAATGCACTAAGCACTATCTGAATAAAAATACTCAGACTTAACTCAAATCCTAATGAGAATAATACTAACTTTTCACTTATGGCCTGGTCAAATGGGAAGATTTACCTATTTTCAGACATAAAAACTATTTACCTCAGTTTCTACTGACCTACATGAGTTGTCCACCTTTCAATAAATATCATGAAACTATGAAAAACCAAGAAATAACACACCATGAGGGACAGGGCAATCAACAGAATGAACCTAAGAGGTGACACAGATGTTGGAATTTTGTGACAGGGAATTTTAAATAATGATGATTAATATGATCAAGTTGCCCATGGAAAAGATGACAGCATATAAAATCAGATGTGTAATCTCAGCAAAGGTATGTATCCAATGAGAAAAAAATCAAATTGGAATGTTATAAGTTTAAACAAACAAACAAACAAAAAAAACAACTTGGTAAAAAAGGTTTTCCATGGTTTCATCAATAGATTTGATAAAAATTATGAAAGAGCTATTAACATGATAATAGGTTGATATAAATTAGCCCCAGTAAAATAAAAAGGGAATAAACAGTGAAATAAAACAAAATGAAACATCTAACAGGAGTAGGACAATATTAAATGGCCTAAAACATGTACAACTTGATTGCCAGAGGACAAAAATAGAGAAATAGTTAAATATTAAATAAACCATATCTGAGAATTTTCCAAAATTAATGACTGACACCTATATTCACTTTCACAAGTGAAGAGATAAACAAAACTTTTTTTTATACAAATAAAAACTGAGATAATTCATTATTAGAAGATCTACTCTATAAAATTAGGAATTTAATACAGTAAATTGGTTACTCAGATAAGAAAACTATAGATAAGTCAAGTAGTGAGGCAACCCAGAGTTTGACAATGACACTGCTACCTTTTTAGGGCAGAAGAAACAACAGAAGCAGCTTGCGTCACAAGAGCAAGGAAATTGCTGTCTAGTGGGAGCTAGAGCTCTACATAGAATGGGTTCTTCAGCAGCATCTGGAATCTCAGAGAAGCCCCAACCACACAGACAGAATTCCTGAAATAACTACTCCGTCAAGGAATTCAACTGGCTAAATCAAGCTAGAAGAGAGTCAGCCTGGCAAGGGAGGGCAAAATAGCTCAGGAACAGAGACTATAACATCCAGCTTGGAGTGAGGAAGAGATCTGAAAGAAAGAGACCAATGACCCATTTAGTTTAACTGAAAAAAAAAAAAAAATTCTGCAGCCCTTTCACTACAGTACGCCTTAACTCCCAAACAAAACACAATGCCTCTGCTTCATATGGCAAAGTATGTTACCTAAAGCACAACTACTCTTCCTTTCTCCCCAAAGTCTCCTCAATTATTGCATTCATTTCAATAGTCCAGGATCTTCAAGTAATATGAAGGCTTCCCCATCAAATCCACTATGTGGGTTTTTGTGGTCTTGGGACATATGGACTCAACTGTAAATTTTAACACCACTTAAACTATTTATACAATATAACAAGATAAAAAAGAGAGGGGACATAATTATTTAATATATAGAGGTTTATGTATGTAGATAGATAAATTGTCTCTCTCACTCTCATACACACACACACACACACACACACACACACACACAGTAAAACTGATAAATTCCTCATTTCTAGAAGTAGCATTAAAGCTGTAATTATTTTTCACTCTATTTTTCTATCACATATTACATGTCTCTTGCCCTAAACTATTACCTCAGTTGATCACCATTTTTTTTTAAACTTCATGAGAATTAAACTCATTCTTGAAAGGACTACATGTTTAGTTGTCTTGGTTTTACTGAGTTGATGTACTTATTACTGAACATTTAGTATTGAACATGACAGTAACCAGGAGGGCTCTAGTGAATCTTCTGTGTCCCAAATATAGACTTCCAATTGCATTGTAGTAAAAACAAAGCAATTTCTCCCTGATAATCAAAATTAATTATCCCAGCCAGTATAGAACTTGCTTTCCACCTTTTGAGCATCAGTGAAATAGTATAAGTACCTGAGAATAATAGGCTTCTAATACCAATTTAAGGAATGATTAAAATAATAGTAAATGTTCCTAGTTATGTACTAGGAACTTTCATTAGAAACACTATTGATTAAATATGTATAGCAACTCTAACATTTAGAATATTAATCTTGATATTTCTTGACTTTGAATTTTTATTAGTAAGCCTTTAGTGTTGATCTGGTATAACCCTCGTTTTGGAGCCAGTTAAAGCAGACAAAACTGTATAAAATAATAAATATCTCTCTTTAAAAAAGTGATGACAATCTATAGAGACTTAAGAGAACACTGTTAGCTGTGAAAAGCGTGGCTTCTATAAACCTTAATTGGTCCCTCTTATTGACAACCATACTAATTGGGTTATCTTTAACTGTTGGCATTAGTTACAGCTCTCTTAATTATGTCAGCTTAAAAGTCACAGGGAGATATATACTGGATTCCATTAGAAACAGATGTTTAAAAAATGAACAAACAAATGTCATAATTAAATACACATAAACCACCTGAACTCTCAAGATATGATGACTTTTGATTCCAAAAATGTTAGAAGTCAACAAAAATAAAACTTTACATGATTGCATTAAGTGGCACCTTAAAATGATCAAATTTTTAATAATTAAAAAAGTAGAATTTATGAAAATAAGTATATTGAAATTAATTTGTTTCCTATGATTTTTGAGAAAAAATAATTTTTCATTAGGTAATTTAGATTTTACATGAGTTAGGGTGAATGATAGCTTAAAAATGTTAAATCAGGGGTAAGAGTCAAAATGGCAGAGAAGTAGCAGGCTGAGATGACATCAGGTAGCAGGAGATCAGCTAGATAGCTTATCAAACCATTCTGAACACCTACAAATTCAACAGAAGATCGAAGAGAAAAAGAGCAGCAACTCTAGAAACAGAAAATCGACCACTTTCTGAAGATAGGACCAGCAGAGAAGTGAATCCAAAGCGATGGGAAGATAGACAGTGGGGGGAGGGGCCGGCTCCCAGCAAGCAGCAGAACAATAGAGCACAAAATCAGAACTTTTAAAAGTTTGTTCCACTGAGGGACATCACTCCAGAGACTAAACCAAGGTGAAGCCCATGCAGGGACAGCGTGGTCTCAGGTCCCGTGGGGTCACCAAAGGATCAGGTGTGTCTGAGTGTCACAGAGCTCACAGGTATTAGAGCAGGGAAGCTGGCTACAGAGAGAGTACCGAGGAGTGAGCTCTCAACTCAGAGTTATCTTAAATTATGATCCGTGATGCAGGCCACTGCTCTGTGAGCGGGGACCCCACAAGATCTGGGAACACCCCCCTGGAAGAGCGCAGGGATCTGTGGGGTTTGGAGACTCCAGGTGGGGCCATGTGCCAGAGACAGAGATGCTTGGTCATAGGCTGGGTGAGCTCAGAGTGCAGCCTGAGACCAGGGAGACGGGAGTGATTGAGTGGTTTTCTCCGAGGGTGCACTGAGGAGTGGGGCCCCGAGCTCTTGGCTCCTTTGGGCCAGAGACTGGGAGGCTGCCATTTTTATTCCCGTACTCTGGAACTCTACAGAAAGTGGTCGACAAACAAAAGCTCCTGAAAGCGAACTGAGCAGATTACTCAGCCCAGCCCCTGGTAAGGGTGGTGCATTTCCTCCTTGGGCAAAGACACTTGAGAATCACTACAACAGGCTCCTCCCTAAGAAGATCAGCAAGAACATCCAGCTAAGACCAAGCTCACTTACCAAGGAGAACAGTGGAATTCCAGAGAGGGAGAAAGCAAAGCATGGAATTCATGGCTTTCTCCCCAAGATTCTTTACAAAGTTAATTAATTTTATTTAATTTTGTTTTTTTTCTGCTAATTTTTTTAACTTCTACCCTTTCCTCTTTTAATGCTTTTTAACTTTATCTTTATCTTTAACTTTATCTTAACAATACTTTTAAAAAATATATTTTTTGAACCTTCATTATTATAGTCATATTTTATCCTTCATTGTGTCTAACTATATTTTTTGTATACACATAGGGTTTTTTTCTTTTAAAAAATTTGGAGTACAACTTCTTCTAATAGAAGAAAATACACCCTAAATCTAGCACAGGGCTTTGTTCTAGTCTCCAGTCTGAGCAAATTCTCTCCACTTTCTTTTTTCTTTATTCTCCCAACCAACTTATCTTATCAACATCTTTTTTAGAAATTTTTAAAAAATCATCTTTATAGTCATATTCCATTCCTTCATCATGTTTACCCTTATATATGTTTTTCATTCTTTAAAATTTTGGGAGGTAGCTTCTTCTAAGAGACCAAAATACTCCCAAAATCAGGTGGGTGACACAGTTCTATTCACCAGTCTAATATATATATATATATATTTTTTTTTTTTCTTTTTTATATTTTTTCTTTTTTTTTTTAATTTAAAAATTTTTTTTTCTCTGAATTTATTTTTACCCCCTTACTTGCCCCCACAATTTGGGGTCTCTTCTGATTTGGTTAAAGCACATTTTACTGGGGTCTTTGTCAACCTTTTAGAATTTTATTTGCTCCTTCATATATTCTTATTGGGATAAAATGACAAGGTGGAAAAACTCATCATCACACACACACATACACACACACACACACACAAGAATAAGAGGCAGTACTGAAGGCCATCAATACGGACATTGGTAATATGTCAAATCTAGAGTTCATAATGACAAATCTCAAGGTGCTAGCTGGGCTCGAAAAAGGCATGCAAGATATTAGAGAAACCCTATCTGGACAAATAAAAGTCCTTTCTGGAGAAATAAAAGAACTAAAATCTAACCAAGTTGAAATTAAAAAAAGCTATTAATGAGGTGCAATAAAAAATGGAGGCTCTTACTGCTAGGATAAATGAGGCAGAAGAAAGAGAATTAGTAATATAGAAGACCAAATGACAGAGAATAAAGAAGCTGGGCAAAAGAGAGACAAACAACTATTGGACCAAGAGGGGAGAATTCAAGAAATAAGTGATAAGATAAGACAAAACAACATTAGAATAATAGGGACTCCAGAAGAAGAAAGAGAGAGGGGAACAGAAGTTACATTGGAGAGAATTATTGTAGAGAATTTCCCTAATATGGCAATGGGAACAAGCATCAAAATCCAGGAAGCTCAGAGAATCCCCCTCAAAATCAATAAGAAAAGGTCCACACCCCATCATCTAATAGTAAAATTTACAAGTCTTAGCAACAAAGAGAAAATACTGAAAGGAGCCCGGGACAAGAAGTCTGTAACATTCAATGGTAGAAATATTAGATTTCTACAGCAGAAGACTTAACCAAAGAGACCTGGCAGGCCAGAAAGAACTGGCATGATCTATTCAGAGCACTAAAGGAGAAAAACATGCAGCCAAGAATACTATATCCAGCTAGGCTATCATTGAAAATAGAAGGAGAGATAAAAATACTCCAGGACAAATAAAAACTAACAGAATTTGTAAACACCAAACCAGCTCTACAAGAAATATTGAAAGAGGTCCTCTAAGCAAAGAGAGAGCCTAAAAGTAGTAGACCAGAAAAGAACAGAGACAATATACAGTAACAGTCACCTTACAGGCAATACAATGGCACTAAATTCATATCTCTCAGTAGTTACCCTGAGTGTTAATGGGCTAAATGCTCAAATGAAAAGACACAGGGTATCAGAATGGATAAAAAAACAAAACCCGTCAATATGCTGTCTACAAGAAGCTCATTTTAGACCCAAAGACACCTCTTTAAATCTCAAAGATTTAAAGTGAGGGGGAGGGAAACAATTTACTATGCTAATGAACATCAAAAGAAAGCGGGGGTGGCAATCCTTCTATCAGATAAATTAGATTTTAAGCCAAAGACAATAATAAGAGATCAGGAAGAACACTATATCATACTCAAAGGGTCTGTCAAACACGAAGATCTAAAAATTTTAAGTATCTATGCCCCTAACATGGGAGAAGCCAACTGTATAAACCAGTTAATAACAAAATCAAAGAAACATATCAACAATAATACAATAATAGTAGGGGACTTTAACACTCTCCTCACTGAAGTGGACAGATCATCCAAGCAAAAGATCAACAAGGAAATAAAGGCCTTAAATGACACAATGGACCAGAAGGACATCACAGATATATTCAGAAGATTCAATCCCAAAGCAACAGAATACACATTCTTCTCTAGTGCATATGGAACAGTCTCCAGAATAGATCATATCCTGGGTCATAAATCAGGTCTCAACTGGTATCAAAAGATTGGGATCTTTCCCTGAATATTTTCAGACCACAATGCTCTGAAGCTAGAACTCAATCACAGGAGGAAATTTGGAAAGAACCCAAGAACATGGTTGGAAAGAACATGGAGACTAAACAGCATCCTTCTAAAGAATGAATGGTTCAACCAGAAAATTACAGAAGAATTGAAAGAAAATTCATGGAAACGAATGATAATGAAAACACAATGGTTCAAAATCTGTGGAACACAGCAAAGGAAGGTCTGAGAGGAAAATATATAGTGGCACAAGTCTTTCTCAAGAAACAAGAAACGTCTCAAATACACAACCTAACCCTACACCTAAAGGAGCTGGAGAAAGAGCAACAAAGAAAGCCTAAACCTAGCAGGAGAAGAGAAATCATAAAGATCAGAGCAGAAATCAATTAAATAGAAACTAAAAAACAATAGGACAAATCAATGAAACTAGGAGCTGGTTCTTTGAAAGAATTAAGAAGATTGATAAGTCCCTGGCCAGACTTATCAAAAGGAAAGGACCCACACAAACAAAATCATGAATGAAAGAGGAGAGATCACAACCAACACCAAAGAAATAAAAACAATTATAAGAACATATTATGAGCAACTATACACCAGCAAATTTGACAATCTGGAAGAAATGGATGCATTCCTAGAGACATATAAACCATCACAACTGAATCAAGAAGAAATAGAAAACCTGAACAGACCCATAACCACTAAGGAGATTGAAGCAGTCATCAAAAATCTCCCAACAAATAAAAGCCCAGGGCCAGATGGCTTCCCAGGGGAATTCTACCAAACATATAAAGAAGAATTAATTCCTATTCTACTGAGACAGTTCCAAAAAATAGAAATGGGAGGAAAACTTTGAAACTTATTTGATGAGCCCAGCATTACCTTGATCCCCAAACCAGACAAGGATCCCATCAAAAAAGAGAATTACAGACCAATATCCTTGACGAATTCAGATGCTAAAATTCTCACCAAAATACTAGCCAATAGGATCCAACAGTACATTAAAAGGATTATTCACCACGACCAAGTGGGATTTATTTCAGGGCCGCAAGGTTGGTTCAACATCTGCAAATCAATCAATGTGATACAATACATTAATAAAAGAAAGAACAAGAACCATATGATACTCTCAATGGATGCTGAAAAAGCATTTGACAAAGTATCTTTTGACAAAGATGCTTTCCTGATCAAAACTCTGCAAAGTGTAGGGATAGAGGGCACATAACTCAATATCATCAAAGCCATTTATGAAACACCCATAGCGAATATCATTCTCAATGGAGAAAACCTGAGAGCTTTTCTGCTAAGGTCAGGAACATGGAGGGATGTCCATTATCACCACTGCTATTCAACATAGTACTAGAATTCTTAGCATCAGCAGTCAGACAACAAAAAGAAATGAAAGGCATCCAAATCGGCAAAGAAGAAATCAAACTATCACTCTTTGCAGATGATGTGATACTTTATGTGGAAAACCCAAAAGACTCCACTCCAAAACTGCTAGAACTTGTACAGGGATTCAATAAAGTGTCAGGATATAAAATCAATGCACAGAAATCAGTTGAATTTCTATACACCAACAACAAGAGAGAAGAAAGAGAAATTAAGGAGTCGATCCCATTTATAATTGCACCCAAAACCATAAGATAACTAGGAATAAACCTAACTAATGAGGCAAAGAATCTGTACTCTACTCAGAAAAATATAAAGGACTCATGAAAGAAATTGATGAAGACACAGAGAAATGGAAAAATGTTCCATGTTCATGGATTGGAAGAACAAATATTGTGAAAATGTCTGTGCTACCTAAACCAATCCACACATTTAATGCAACCCCTATCAAAATACCATCCAGGGGCGCCTGGGTGGCTCAGTAGGTTAAAGCCTCTGCCTTCGGCTCGGCTATCAGATAAATGGCTAGTATCCAAAATCTATAAAGAGCTTATCAAACTCAATAGCCAAAGAACAAATAATCCAATCAAGAAATGGGCAGAGGACATGAATAGACATGTCTGCAAAGAAGACAATATATGCCAACAGACACATGAAAAAGTTCTCCACATCACTCATCATCAGGGAAATACAAATCAAAACCACAATGAGATACCACCTCACACCAGTCAGAATGGCTAAAATTAACAAGTCAGGGAATAACAGATGCTGGTGAAGGTCCGGAGAAAGGGGCACCCTCCTACACTGTTGGTAGAGATGAAAGCTGGTGCAACCACTCTGGAAAACAGCATGGAGGTTCCTCAAAAAGTTGAAAATAGAGCTACGCTATGCCCCAGCAATTGCACTACTGGGTGTTTACCCTAAATATACAAATGTAGTGATCCAAAGGGGCACGTGCACCCAAATGTTTATAGCAGCAATGTCCACAATAGCCAAACTATGGAAAGAACCTAGATGTCCATCAACAGATGAATGGATAAAGAAGAAGTGGTATATGCCAAAAAAGATAAATATAAAAGATAAAGGAGAGGGGCACCTGGGTGGCTCAGTGGGTTAAAGCCTCTGCTTCCGGCTCAGGTCATGATCCCAGGGTCCTGGGATCGAGCCCTACATCGGGCTCTCTGCTCCGCGGAGAGCCTGCCTCCTCCTCTCTCTCTCCCTGCCTGCCTCTCTCACCTACTTGTACTCTCTGTCAAATTAATAAATAAAATATTAAAAAAAAAAAAGATAAAGGAGAAGTGGAATGCTATGCAGCCATCAAAATAAATGAGATCTTGCCATTTGTGATGATGTGGATGGAGCTAGAGGGTATTATGCTTAGTGAAATAAGTCATTCAGAGAAAGACAACTATCATATGATCTCCCTGATATGAGGAAGTTGAGAGGCAATGTGGGGGGCTTGGGGATTAGGAAAAGAATAAATGAAACAAGATGGCATCAAGAGGGAGACAAACCATAAGAGACTCTTTTTTTTTTAAATTTTTATTTTTTATAAACAAATTTTTATCCCCAGGGATACATGTCTGTGAATCGCCAGGTTTACACACTTCACAGCACTAACCATAGCACATACCCTCCCCAATGTCCATTACCCCACCC
>PISX010015902.1:0-48012 GCA_004024625.1 Mellivora capensis
GGAGCACTGGGTGTGGTGTAAAACTATGAATTCTGTTATGCTGAAAAGAAATAAAAAATATATATATTAAAAAAAGATTATGCAAATTTAACTCTCATTTTTTATGCTTTAAAATACGTCTCTTTACAATTACTTTTTACTATGGAGAGTAAAGGTAGGTTTTGATTAATGTTGATATTTTAAGCATGATAATTATTAAAAACAAAATTATTTAAAGGAAATTATGTTACAGGATATTTTAACATAGATTAGGATAGAAGTGACTGAATGTAGGGACATACATGTCCATAGAAAAAATTTACCTGTTTTTGGACTAATTTAGAGTAATACAGTATACTTCAGCTTGATTTTTTTCATGTAATATTGTGACTGTAGATTTATTTCAGTCACCAGGGTAGCGGAATATTGTTCATTTTCACTGCTGTAATATTGATAGACATTTTAAATTGTTTCTAGTTTGAGGCTATGAGACATATGGATGAAATACATATTCTTATGAATATTTAATGCACATGTTTATTCATTCTTTGGAGAGAAGAATTACTTGCTACTAGATTTATGATTGATTTATGACTTATAATTTATTATGATTAATTTATAATTTATAATTAACCTTAGATTATGAATATGATAACTTCAGTAGATAGTATCAAACAGTTTTCCAAAATGACTGAGCCATATACCTACCTATGAGAAGTTTATAAGGAATCAAGCTACTTCACAGTATCACATATTTGTATTATCATTATTTTCATATGGGAGTATGCTTCGGTGTGAGACTGAGATTTTAATTTAACTCCCATCATAGGTAATGACCTGAATCCTTCTTTATATGGCTTATTGAAATTTGAATATCCTTTTTCTGTAATTTGTCTTTTTTCAAGTTGTTTTGCTTAAGTCATTTATACATATTTTGGATATTAACTCTCTATTGGTTATTTGTATTTCAAATGACTTTTTTTTCAACATATGGCTTTACTTCTCAATTTCTTGATGCTGTCTTTTGACAATGAGTTCCTAACTTTAATTTTTGTATTTTTTCTTGTAAGGTTAGTGATTCTTGTGTCAGTTTTAGAAAAATTTGTGTACTCCCAGGCCATGAAAGCATTCTCTTGTGCTATCTTACAGACATTTTATAGACATTATGTGGTTTTATCCTTAAAATTAATATGTGCATTCTACTGTTTATGATATGAGGTAAGAAGTCATATTATGCTTATGGATATACATACACTGAATCCAAGACTTCTTACTTCTCTTCAGTGCCATCTCAGTAATAAAACAAGTGTCCATCTATTCTGGAGTGTTCTGTTTTAACAATTATTTTGTCTATCTCTGAATCACTATAACAAATTCTTAGTATAATCCTATAATAAGTATTTATATTTTGCCTATAGGAACCTAAACTTTGTCCTTCATCTTCAAGATTATCTTGATTGTTCTTTTTCATTTGTATTTCCTTGATATTTTAAATAAGATTTTCAAAGAAAACATACTGTGATACTAATTTGGGACTACAATCTATATATTAATTGGGTGGAAGTGCAATATTCAATGTTTAAGTCTATGGCCATTGAACGGTCCAACCTTACAGACTTCAGAATCAAGACTGAAACATTGACTAGTAGGATTTCATTTCTGTAAAATTCAAAAACAAGTAAAATTAACATACAGTGTTAGAAATCAGAATAGTGTTTCCCTCTTGGAAGGAGGACTGACTGAAAAGCAAACTTTCTGGGTCGTAGGAAATTTGGTGGAATAAGAGAGAGAAATGTATTTTAATATATTTTAAAGTTTACACCAGTGTGCATATATTTGTGTGTTTTATTGGGGGGGTGCAATTTTTAAAGTGTATAATTTAGTGATTCATCACTTATATAGAACACCGGTTCTCATGATTAGTGCCCTCCTTAATACCCATCATCCATTTAGCCCATCTCCTACCCACCTCCCTCCATCAACCCTCAATTTATTCTCTGTAGTTGAGTCCCTTATGTTTTTGTTTCCCTCTCTCTTTTTTCCCCCCTCCTGTATGTTTGTTCATCTATTTTGTTTCTTAAATTTCACATATGAATGACATTATATGGTATTTGTCTTTCTCTGACTGACTTATTTTACTTAGCATAATACATTCTAGCTCCATCCATGTCATTGCAAATGGCAAGATTTAATTGTCTGATAGCTGAATAATATTCATATATATATATATATATATATATATATATATATATACCACTTCTTTTTTTTTAAGATTTTATTTATTTATTTGACAGACAGAGATCATAAGTAGACAGAGAGGCAGGTAGAGAGAGAGAGGGAAGCAGGCTCCCTGCTGAGCAGAGAGCCTGATGTGGGACTCGATCCCAGGACCCTGAGATCATGACCTGAGCTGAAGGCAGCAGCTTAACCCACTGAGCCACCCAGGCGCCCCTATATACCACTTCTTTATCCATTCATTAGCTGACAGACACTCGGGCTCTTTCCACAGTTTGGCTCTTGTTGATGATACTGCTAACATACACATCAGGGTTCATGTGCCCCTTTGAATTAGTGTTTTGGTAACCTTTAGGTAAAATACCTAATAGTGCCATTGCTGGGTCATAGGGTAGCTCTAGTTTCGACTTTTTGAGGAAGCTCTATTCTGTTCTCCATAGTGGCTGCACCAGTTTGCATTCCCACCAATAGTGCAAGAGGGTTCCCCTTTCTCCACATCCTTGCCAGTATCTGTTGTTTCCTGTGTTGTTAGTTTTAGCCATTCTGACAAGTATGAAGTGGTATTTCATTATGGTTTTGATTTGTAATCCCCTGATGATGTGATGTTGAACAACTTTTCATGTGTCTGTCTTCTTTGGAAAAATGTCTTCATGTCTTCTGCCCATCTCTTAACTGGATTTATTTTGGGGTATTAAATTTGGTAAGTTCTTTGTAGGTTTTGGGTACTAATCCTATATCAAACATATCATTTGCAAATATAATCTCCCATTCTGTAGGCTGTCTTTTAGTTTTGTTGATTGTTTCCTTCATTGCACAGAGCATTTTATCTTCATGAAGTCCTATTTTTGGTAGTTCATTTTTGCTTTTGTTTCCATTGCCTCCAGTGACATGTCTTCTTAGATGTTGCTATGGCTGATGTCAGAGAGATTACTGCCTGTGTTCTCCTCTAGAATTTTGATGGTTTCCTGTCTTACATTTGGGTGTTTCATCCATTTTGAATTTATTTTTGTGTATGGTATACAAAAGTGGTCTAGTTTCATTCTTCTGCCTGTTCTCGTCCAGTTTTCCCAAACACCATTTGTTGAAGAGACTGTCTTTTTTCTACTGGATATTCTTTCCAGCTTTGTCAAAGATTAGCTGTAAATCTTATAGAACTATATTTTAAGGATCTATAAGTTTTACTATATATAAATTACACTTAAGTAAAGTTAGTTAAAAAATTTAACAAAAATGGCATGGCAATTTTTAAATAAATATATTCAGGGTCAGAGAAAAGTTGAATGCCAAAAAATGTATGCATACTTAGGATTTCTGATTATTTAACAAAAGTTATGATTTTATGCATTTATGGATCTTATCAAAGAATAAACTTTTGTGGGGCACCTGGGTGGCTAAGTCCATTAAGCATCTGCCTTTGGCTCAGGTCATGATCCTAGGGCCCTAGGATTGAGCCCCAAATCAGGCTCCCTGCTCAGCGGGGAACCTGCTTCTCCCTCTGCTTCCCTTTCCCTGCTTGTTTTTTCTCTCTGTCAAAAAATAAATAAAACTTTTATAAAAATAAAAAAAATAAAATTTTGTTTCCATGGATTTTCTCTATTGTTTTCTTCTTTTCAATTGTATTACTTTTCCTCTAATTTGTATTACATTTCTTTTTTCTGCTTTCTTTAAATGTTCATTGCTCTTCTTTCTCCAATTTCCTAAATTAGAGGTTTAGATGTTTTATTTTAGATCTTTCTTCTTGTGTAACATGTGCATTTTATGATATAATTTCCCTATAAGAGCTGCTTTTGCTAACATCTCACAAGGATCCAGATGAATACACACATTCTGGAGAAGTAGAATGCCCCATGGCTACAGTTTTCTGATGAGTTAAATCAAGAGGACAAGACATTGCTTTTCAGTTTGTTAAACTGTTTTCTTAGTGTAAGGATGGGAATAGCAACTTCTAGGTTCTTTACATATTATAGCTGAAATAGGAAATGGATTAGTACATTTTACTCTTTAAAACACTTGTATTACATACTATTAAGAGTTTAAGTTCCTTAAATTCCTCTACTACTTCTAATTGACTAGTTTACATGTTTGTGTTAACATGTATGTACAAAAAGAATGCACACTAAAGTTTGAAGAGTATAATCAATATGTAGAGTATTTTGAAGTGTGTAAATTTTATTATTAATTATTAATATTATTTCAATTATTATTAATCATAATCATGATTAATAATAATCATTAATTATTAATATCTGAACATTTTAAGACTATATGTTGGCTTGAGGCACCTGGGTGGCTCAGTGGGTTAAGCCTCTGCCTTCTGCTCAGGTCATGGTCTCAGGATCCTGGGATCCAGCCCCACACTGGTCTCTCTGCTCAGCAGGGAGCTTGCTTCTCCTCATGCCCTGCCTGCCTCTCTGCCTGCTTGTGATCTCTGTCTGTCAAATAAATAAATAAGATCTTTAAAAAAAAAAAAGACTGTATGTTGGCTTTTTATACATAATTAAAATAATCTGGAATAGGTTACCAGAGAAAGCATTGATTTAGCTTATTTAAAAACATGTTCATGTGCTACGTAAAAAACTAATGATGTACTGTATCATGACTAACATAACATAATAAAAATAAATAAATAAATAAAAATAAGTAAAAACATGTTCATGGAAAGGAAATCCTGATTTCTCATACACTCGTTAGGAGAGACAAAATATTATTAAATGATAACCTGTATTGGTAGGAGTTTGAAGATCAGTAAGTTCCTATGTATTTCTCTAAGAAAATACGTTACTTGAATTTCAAATAATTTTATGGAATAGATCAAAACACACTATTTTCTTACAAATATTATCAACTTCTAACTATCATTAAAGAATTTTGTGAAGTAGTTGTGTACTACCTCATTTAAATGACAGTAAGAAATCGTCACATTATTGTTCTTTTTAAAATTCATTAAAGAAGAATAAAAACAAGTGAAGTTGATATTGATATGGTAAAATTCATACTCCAAACCCACTCCAGCCAAATAGTCAATGGCAAAACATAAGTAACATCTTCATCATAATCAGCAAAAAGGTGACATTGCCATATACCATAATAACATTTTTTGTATATTAGACAAAACAATTTAAGGTAAAGTAATGAAATAAAACATGTAAAGTAGGAGCTAATATTTCATGCATAATAATAAGTAATATGATTATATACGTAGAGATCTAAAATAATACCTGGAAATAAGTGCACAATAGAATTATCTGGAAACAAACAAACAAACAAAAAATGGATGTCTACATTTCATATCAGCTCAAATGAAATAAATCTTTGAAGGCAGGGTTCTTGTCACCTGATTTTGGTTTTTGTTTTATTTTTCTTTTTTTTCCCCTTCTTTTTAAAAATTTTTGCTTGCTTATTTTATTTTGTAAACTGCTGTGGTCATGTCATTCTAGAAAACTCTAAAGACCAAACAAGGAAGGTACAAGTTCTGTCAGAGAGAGTGTAGCTCACTCTTGATGCTACACTACTTAAATAACCCACTGATGCTACACTACTTAAATAGTTTTATTAACTAAATGATAGAAATGAATCAACCTTTCTAAGATATCTAGAGTAAAATTTAGGGATTTTTTTCTTATTTGATATTAAGATCAAAATTTTAACAATTTCACAAAGTTATATTAACATGTTTTATTTTTTATATAGAACCTAAATTTGTATAGTCTGACAATTGTATTAATATTTTTAAGCTACTTAACAGAAATTCAATATTGATGTTGATAAACCTACTGATTTACCAACATCTCACAGCGAGACTTTAGCATAAGCTATATAGAGGAAAATGCAAATCTTTTGGTTTTACTCATTCTTAAAGCTTCTGTATAATATTGTTATGATCTCTGAAACTATGATTTAATATCTTATACACTGGTTATCCCACTGAAAATGTATTAGCAAATCTATTCCAAAGAAAATTTCAGTCACATTTTTTCCATTCTTTTCTTCAGTTATCTTGTTTTAAATAATTAGTTCAGAGTAGATTATCAATAGCATTTTCCATATTTTTAACTAGTCACAAACCTGTTTTCTTACCCAAGTTCTTGAATTAAACACCTACAGATCCTCATTAGGATAGAAATAAATTTTACTCTTAGGATCAACAATGCTTTGAGACAAAGTGGTTTTGTTTTGTTTTGTTTTGAGAGGAATTTAATATTTGGAGTTTTGAATAAATGTTATTTGTTTGGGGCTTAGAATTACTTTTGTAAAAATTTTGAGGTTTGTAAAAATATTTGAAGAAAAATATCTCTTTTTGCAATACTTATATAATGAATATTAAAAATTGTATTTAGATTCACAAACCAAATTTCCATTTAGGTGAATTTTCAAAATCCTTATTACAGCTGTGTTCTATCATGCTGATTCTTCATTTGATTAGTAACACATTAATCGAATGAATATGTTTATAGATCTGAAAATGATATAACATTGGGTACATCTATAAGAGAGAAATGTAGGACTGAAAAATTTTCTTACCAATATAGTCTCACAGTTACAGCTACTTTTCTATGTACAGAAAGTGAGGGGAAAAAATCTCTAGGGTAAAATTTACCTCCAGAGCCTTAGCTATAATTTGGGGTGTAATTGCCACCTTTGCAGAGTTCAAGACCTAGGGGAAATAGTTTCTACCTGGAGAATTTTTTCATTCCTTTCAATTCATCAGTAGTACTATTGATATTCACACTCATCAATAAGGAGTATGCAGAAGAGGGAGATGGGTGGAGTAGAAAATAAATGACCCTATTTCTCCTCTCATGTTGATATTTTGAATCTTTTTTCTGCTTGCAAACACCTTTCCTGAATTCTGTCCCATCTTATGGTTTTTCCAAGCAGCTTTTCATGGAAAATAGTTATGTATGCAGGGATACCAGGCAAAAAATAAAGTATGTTGAAAGCAACATAAGACAAGCAGCAGACTATAAAAATTGCATTCCATTAATGATATTATGGTCAATAATAAATTATGTTCAATATGGTAAGGCTTAGGCTATTCTGATTTTAGAAAATACTAAATAATGAATTCTTTATGTAGAATATATTCAATGTTATATATTTTTTCCTAGTGGAGTTGAAATAAACAAAAACCAGAGTCAGAAATATTTTATATTTGCTGGCCACTTTTAACTAACATTAAGATAAAGCTAAATTAAGTAAAAACTATAAATTGTAACAGTTAATTTCATGCGTCAGATTGGCTAGTCCATAGTGGCTAGTTATTTGGTCAAGCATTCATTTAGATGTTTCTGTAAAGTTATTTTGTATATGTAGTTTACATTTATAATAGTTGACTTTAAGTAAAGGAGATTTCCTCTATATGGGGTGGGTGGGGCTCATTCAATCCTTTGAGAGTCTTAAGCACAAAATCTGAGGTTTTCTGAAGAAAAGGGATTCTGTTGTTTGCAGGCTGCTGGCCCACCCTACATTTTTAGGATTTGCCAGCCTCCCATCATTGCATTAGCCAATTAGTTAAAATCAGTAGCTGTCTCTTTCTATCACTATCTTGAGAGAACCCTGAGTAATACATTAATCTTAACAACAAAGAGATAGAGTCAGAAACTATAGGGATAAGTAAGGCCTTTGAATGATGTTTGGTTGATTTTTTAGCCAGCATTTGTTGGTGGACTAGTGTTTAGGAAACACTGATCTAGCTAAGTCCTACCTAAAGTTTAGTTTTAGAACCAAAATTGGTAATAAATATTAAAACTACATTATAATTATATCATATGTTTATAAATTATAACTAACATGTCATACTTAGTTTAAAAGTTGTAAATCTGCCTCTAGTTTATCTACAGAAAATGGGTTATTATCTCCATTTTTCATTCCTTTGTCAAAAGTAATTCCATGGCATTATTCATAATAGCAAAACAGTAGAAATGACTTAAATGTCTCTGTACTGATGAGTGGATGAAAAACATTATAGTTTATCCATCCAGTGGAATATTATTTAGCAAAAAAACAGTGAATTACTTATATATGTTACCATATGGATGTACTTTGAAAACATTATTCTAAGTGAAAGTTAATAACAACAGCAACAAAACACTACAAAGTAAGTATGGAGAATAGAGAAAAGAAAATAAAAAAAAGGAAAGTTATCTACAACCACATCACCCTAATGACCTTAATGTTAACAATGATTCAGCTCCAACAGAAGCCAAGGCTTTCAGGAAGGAGGGAATATGCTTTTCCTCTACCAATAGGTAAACTGAGGATCAGAGAAAGGACATGACTTACCTAACATGACACAGGGTTGGTGGAAGAATTAGTACTAGTGCACATATAACTTGTGTTTCAGATCAACCCAATAATAGTTTATAATATTGGGGGCCTTTTTGTAATTGTGTAAGAAATATGTAAAATTTGAAAATACAGAAGAGTCTGAGGAGCCATCAAAAATCAAAAACACAGGGGCGCCTGGGTGGCTCAGTGGGTTAAAGCCTCTGCCTTCAGCTCAGGTCATGATCCCAGGGTCCTGGGATTGAGCCCTGCATTGGGCTCTCTGCCCGGTGGGGAGACTGCTTCCCCCTCTCTATCTGCCTATCTCTCTACATACTTGTGATCTCTGTCTGCCAAATAAATAAATAAAATCTTTTTTAAAAAATCAAAACCACAACTGTGAGATTTGAAAAAGTACCTGAACTGGATTGATCTAACACAGTTTTCAATGCTGAATTACAGCAATAGATTCTAGGGCTTGAAAGACCACAGATTTAGATGTTTGGTGGTCAACTAAGGTGAATACAAAATGACCATGTGCACATATTTCTAAGGCCAATATAATGTCAGTGGAAGGGATCTATGCAAATAAGAGGCTCTGAAGCTTGATCTGTGTTATCTCAACTAGAAATTGGCTTTTGCACAATTTAACAGCCACGTCTGTAATATTACTTTGGAGAATGGTGCCCAAGCCACTTTATTTTAGAAAATGTATATATCTGAAGTAGACTATTAATGAATAAAATAAGAATTATTTTTATGTGAACTTATGACATTAAAATAAATAGTTCACTTGAATTAAGTAGGTTCAACCATAAAAAACAGTATACATTAGGCAAAATGAAAAGGCAAAATTAAACTATATCTGCATAATAGGGAGCACACTACATACAAATTTACACACCCATACTTACATATTTTCTTAAATCAAAATGAAATTGATGAAACATATTATGTATTTAGGTTGATTTATTTAACTATTGTATTTTATTCAGAAATTTTATTAGTCAACAATGGAAAAATTACTTATGATCTGTAGGCATTTTTCTTCCTTTGTAATATTAATATAATCATGGGTTTTCACTATAGATATGTGCATTATGTTTTTAAAAGGGAAATTCTTATATATACATATAAAGCTGTTAGCATAATGTGAAATAAGTCAGAGAAAGACAAATACCATATAAATTCACTTATATGTGGACTCTAAAAAAGAAACAAATGGGCATCTAGGTGGCTCAGTCAGTTAAGCATCTGCTCTAGGGTCAGGTCATGATCCCCAGGGTCCTAGGATCAAGCTCCACATTGGGCTTCCTGCTCAGCAGGGACCCTGCTTCTCCCCCTCACTCTGCAACTCCCCCTGTTTGTGCTCTCTCACTCTCTTTCTCTCTCTCTCTCAAATAAGTAAGTAAAATCTTAGAAAAAAAAAAAAGAAAAAGAAACAGACTCTTAAATACAAAGAACAAACTGGTGGTTGCCAGACAGGAGACTGGGGGTAAGGATGGGCAAAATAGATGAAGAGGATTAAGAAATACAAACTTTCAGTTGTAAAACAAGTAACTCATGAAATGTACAGTATAGGGAATATAGTCAATCATATTTTAATAATGTATGCTGACAGATGTTCACAATGCTTATTGTGGTAAGCCTTGAGTGATGTATAGAGTTGTCAAATCGAGAGAAAGATAAATGCCATATGATTTCACTTGGGTGGAATTTAAGAAAAAATAAATTATCAAAGGAAAACAAAAGAAGAGACAAACCAAGAAACAGATTCTTAACTATAGAGAATTGTTGGTTACCAGAGGGCTGGGGCAGGGGTGGTGGTGGTGGTGGTGAAACAGGTGGTGGGGATTAAGGAGTGCACTTGTGATGAGCACAGAGTGTTGTAGCAAGTGTTGAATCACTCTATTGTACACCTGAAATAATGTAACAGTGTATGTTAACTATATTAGAATTAAAATAAAAAAATAAATGTAACTATAAATTTTAGCTAGGCATATGGCTACTTGGAATAAAGACTGAATCCCCACTCCCAGCAAAATAAAAAAAAAAAAAGTCGAATCAATATGCTGTACATCTGAAACCAATCTAAAATTATAGGTCAATTATGCTTCAATAACCTTTTTATAAAAATTTATTTATTTTAGAGCAAGAGCACAGAGGGGAGGGGCAAAGAGAGAGAGAAAATCTTCAAGTAGACTCTCTGCTGAGCATGAAGCTGAAACCCCACAAGGGGCCCAATCCTGGGACCCTGAAATTATGACCTGAGTCAGAACCAAGAGTCTGATGCTTAACCAACTGAGCCATCCAGGTGCCCCTTAACTGATAGACTCTTGATATCCTCATTTTTCTTTTAAAGATCAAATATAAAAGATGCTCAAGGCTTAATTCAACATGGCCTTTTAGAGAACAGAAAATACGTACCTTACTTAGCTAAAAAAACTAGCTTTTTAACTTTTGTAATTTATACATAAAGGTATTTATGATAGTTTTAGTGCTTATTGAAAGTTTACTATTAACATTAATCTGCTTATATAAAATTAATAATATAATGAAATAATTCAGGATTTAATCCTTGAATAATTTCAGAAGGAGATTTTTGACCAAAATGTTAAGTGCATTCATCTCTTTTCTAAAAAAATTTTTTTTTAAATTTTATTTTATTTAAATTAAATTAACTTATAATGTATTAAGAGTTTTAGAGGTAGACTTCAGTGATTCATCAGTGGCTTATGACACCCAGTATTCATTACATCGCATGCCCACCTTAATGTCTATCACCTAGTTACTCCCTCCCCCTAACCCCCACCCCTCCAGCAACTCTCAATTTGTTTCCTATTGTTAAGAGTCCATTATGGTTTGTTTCCCTCTCTGATTTCATTTTATTTTATTTTTGCCTCTATTCCCTTATGATCCTTTGTTTTGTTTCTTAAATTCCACATATGAGTGAAATGATATAATTGTCTTTCTCTGATTGACTTATTTTACTTAGTGTAATACCTTCTTGTTCCATATATGTCATTGCAAATGGTAAGATTTTGTTTTTTTGATGGCTGAGTTATATGTGTGTGTGTATATATATATATATATAATCTTAAGTATATATAAATATATATGTAAGTAAAATCTTTTTTTAATATAAGTAAAATCGTAAAAAAAGAAAAAGAAATAGACTCTTTTTTTTAAACATTTATTTATTTATTTGACAGAGAGAGAGATCATAAGTAGGCAGAGAGGCAGGCAGAGAGAGGGGAGGGGAAGTAGGCTCCCTGCTGAGCAGAGAGCCCTATGTGGTGCTCAATCCCAGGACCCTGAGATCATGACCTGAGCCGAAGGCAGTGACTTAACCCACTGAGCCACCCAGGTGCCCCCAAACAAACAGACTCTTAAATACTGGTGGTTGGTATGCACAACTTCTTTATTCATTCCTCTGTTGATGGACACTTGGACTCATTCCATAGTTTGCCTAGTGTGGACATTGTTGCTATATACATTGGGGTGCAGATGTCCCTTTGGATCACTATCTTTGTATCCTTTGGGAAAATACCTAGTAGTGCAAATGGTGGGTGGTAGGGTAGCTCTATTTTTTTAACTTTTTGAGGAACCTCCATACAGTTTTGCAGAGTGGCTGCACCAGTTTGCATTCCAATCAACAGTGTAAGAGGGTTCCCTTTTCTCCACATCCTTGCCAACATTTGTTGTTTCCTGATTTGTTAATTTTAATCATTCTGACTGGTGTAAGGTGGTATTTTATTGTAGTTTTGATATTTATTTCCCTGGTGCCAAGTGATATTGAGCATTTTTTCTTGTGTCTTTTGGCCATCTGGATGTCTTCTTTGGAGAAATGTCTGTTCATGTCTTCTGCCCATTTCTTAACTGCATTATTTGTTTTTTGAGTGTTGAGTTTCATGAGTTCTTTATAATCTTGGATACTAACCCTTTATCAATGTCATTTGCAAATATCTTATCCCATTCCATAATATATCTTTTGGTTTTATCATTTTTCCTTTGCTGAATGCATTAATCTCTTACTTCTTATTTAAAATAGCATCATTTGCTTAGAGAAAAATGTCTTCAAAATCCATTCAATTAATTTTTTTAAATAACTTTAACCTATGGTTTAATTGTTAAGAGTCTATCTAGATCCCACTCCAATATTTTCAAGAAGCTCATCTCCCTGAGTATATTGACAATTTGTTGGCATAATTTGACAAATTCATTGATGACTTCTATTATCTGTATCTTTTTGTACATTTTTCAGCATATCTGGTAAATATTTAGTACTATTTCTTGGAATTTTGAAAAAATATTGTTCCCCTGATTTCTTTGGTCTCTCTATTCAGTTTCTTTTATGATCATATGATCATTTCTTAAAATTGCTCCTCTCCTGGGCAGAATCTTCAGTTCTTAAAACAGTTGTAAGATGCAGTTAGTAGTAATGGTAGTACTGATATGTGTTCCATACTCTATAGATATATGGAGAGACAGAGACAAAGGGAGAGAGAGTGACTTTACTGTGTATACAGCAATTTTCCAGTCTTTACAAGTATTATTTATTATAAGAACTATATAATATTTCTTATAAGAACTATATAAGAATTTGGGAGCCAAACTGAGGGTTATAGAAGGGAGCGGGGTGGAGTATGGGGTATTAAGGAGGGCACCTGTGGTGATGAGCACTGGATGTTATATGCATGATGAATTGTTGAACAATACATCAAAAACTAATGATGTTCTATATTCTGGCTAATTGAACATAATAAAAAAGAATCATAATGTTATGACAGTCAGTGAGGAAGCTGAAGGTTATTTGGGTTGTCCACATTCATACATATGCACATGGGATTAACTAGGTAGCAGGATTTGGAACACAAGTCGTTCTGACTCTAGGTCATGGAAATTAAACCAAGAGACTTTATTGCCTCAGAATGCATCATCTAGTTTTCCCCAAATTCAAAATCTTTGTTTACCATGAAACACAATCCAGAAATCTAGGAAAATATTTCTGTGACATCTCCAATTGTGACTTTATTTTCATTTATGGGTTCCTATTTCAATAAATGCTGCTATAATTCACCTAGTTTTTGAAGCAGCACACTTAGGTCTCTTATAGCACTTCCCCAATTCAATCCCCCTTCTGGTCATATATGCTGTGTTTTTAATTCACTTTACAGATAATTGTATTTCTTTTCCTTTCTACTATTGTAGACACATTTCTAGATAATATGACATCTGTCTACTATATATTCTACTTTACTGTTCTGTCCTTGCCTTTTAAAATTCTTCTTTACCCAGCAGGCAGAATTATTAAAACAACAACAACAACAACAACAACTGAGGGTTTTGGAGGGGAAGGGGATGGGGGAGATGGGTAAGCCTGGTGGTGGGTATTAAAGAGGACATATATTGCATGGAGCACAGGGTGTGGTGCATAAACAATGAATCTTGGAACACTGAAAAAATAAAATAAAATTTTTAAAAAGAGAGATAATTTTGCTCTGTTGCTCATGTTCCTATTGCTTCAAATTACACTTAGAAGAAAATCCAAACTTCTTAAGGTGACTTCCTAACCTGAAGTTAGGTTACATTAACCTTTGTTTGGAATTACAAATTGTATTATTCTTCCTCTTGATCATCACATTTCATTCACTGTGACTGTATTTCTGTTCTTGAAACATACCAAGCTTCATTCAAATATTGGGCTTATTTATTTCGGTTGCTAGATTATTTGCCCCCAAGTTTGTTGCTTGGCTAGCTCCTTCCTTGCTTTTTCATATTTCAATTGAAGAAGCCCTCCCTAACAACAAAATTTAAATGATCTTTCTACATCACCAATGTGAATTTTTGAGCACCTGCTTAAAATTCTATATTATTTCTATATGGATTTCAGAATAAGCCCAAGAAACTTCTTGAGATAGTGAGTGTTGAACTTTCTTTTTCCATTTCCTATAGTTCTCTCCAACACTCCAGTTTACTTCAGCCAACACCAAATATTACAGCATTTGAATATTTCCTGATTTTTCAGCCCTCAGTACTTGCATATAGATAACTAAGCAAGAGCTTTGTGTTTCTATTTGTTTGTTTGTAGATTGTTTTTCTATGATCCATTTCTATAAACTCCTTAAAGAAGCCTGCTAATAAATGGGTATAAAGTTTCAGTTATACAGAATGATTAAGCTCTAGAGATCTACAGTACAACATTGTGCCTATTGTTAATAATACTTTATCATGTACTTAAAAATTTTTTTAAAGGGATAGATTTCAGGGCACCTGGGTGGCTCAGTCAGTTCAGTGTCCAGCTTTTCAGTCTGGCTCAGATCATGATCTCAGGGTTCTGAGATCAAGCCATGCATCAGGCTCCATGCTTAGCATTCTCTCTGTCCTTCTTCCTCTGCCCCTCCCACACGCACACTCTCTTGATCTCAAGGGGTCTTTCTTTAAAACAAACAAATAAATAAATCTTAAGAAAGAAGGGATAGATCTCATTATAAGTGTTCTTATCACAATAAAAATAAAATTTGTTCTTATTCTATGTTTGGCAAAATGTGTGGTACAACACAGGAGACTGATTAACAAGACTTCATGAATCTCTGTATCACTAAATGTCATCTCTAAATTATAAGGTCACTTGAGAGGTATCCTGTCTATCTTCCTCCTACTCAACCTTTGTGTTTACCAAGAATTATGAATGTATTTCTTATTGTTCATGGATTCTAACTACAAAGAAATAAACAAAAAGCTTAGAAAAATTTGTCATTATTCAGGGAATTGGATGATGCTGTTAGAATGTGGAGTTATTATTGAGAAATTATTTTAGTTGCTTTTGAGCTTTGCTGAAGAACAATCTGGACCAGTGTTGAGCCCTTTGTAAGAGAGCTGTCATGCAATTATCACCCTCCACTCTGTACGTTATATTTTTGCCCATTTGATTGTTTCTTTTGATAGAAAGTTCTTAAATTCCCAGAAACACAGAACCTACCAAATTGAATTATGAAGAAATAGAAAGTCTGAACAGACCAATAACATGTAAGGATATTGAAGCAGTAATTGAAAACCTCCCAATAAAGAAAAGCACAGAACATACTGCTTTACAGGTAAATATGACCATTTAAAGAATTAATGTCAATTCTTCTCAAACTTTTCCAAAACACTGAGGATAAGGGAACACTCCCAAACTCATTTTGTGAGCCCAGCAACACCTGACCAAAATCCGTAAGTGGCACTACAAAAAAAGAAAGTTACAGAACAATATCCTTGATAAACATAGATGCAAAAATTATCAACAAAATACTAGCAAACTAAATTCAACAGTACATATGCTGTGACCTAGGATTTATCCCTGAGATCCAAGGATTTTTCAACATATGAAAAGCAATTAATATGATACAACACATTAAAAGAATAAAGGATAAAAATCATCTTAAGAAATGATGGCAAAGCAAATAAAATTCAATAAGATTTCATGGTAAAAACTCTCAACAGACATAGAAGGAATGCACTTCAATATTATAAAGTCTGTAATGACAAGGACATAGCTAACATTATCATTCATAAAACAGTGAAACCTTTCCTTTAAGATAAAGAACAAAGAAGGATGCAATTTTTAAAATTTAAACTTTATTTTATTTTTTCAGTGTTCCAAGACTCATTGTTTATGCACCACACCCAGTGCTCCATGCAATACATGCCCTCCGTAATACCCACCACCAGGCTCAGCCAACCCCCCACCACCCCCCTCTCTAAAACCCTCAGTTTGTTTCTCAGAGTCCACAGTCTCTCATGGTTCTTCTCCCATTTTATTTCCACCAACTCTTTTCTCCTTTCCTTCTTCCAGTGTCCTCTGTGTTATTCCTTATGCTCCAAAAGTAAGTGAGACCATATGATAATCGATCTTCTCTGCTTGACTTATTTCACTCAGCATAATCTCCTCCAGTCCCATCCATGTTGATACAAAAGTTGGGTATTCATCCTTTCTGATGGAGGCATACTATTCCACTGTATATATGAAAGAGCCAAGGGGCCCTTTAACAAATGAATGGATAAAGAAAAATCCAAAAAATCCAGTCAATTGTATTTCTGTCCTCATATGTAAAGTTCATCTTTTTTAAGCAGTATGGAGTTGATATTTTGAAGAAGGACAAAAGGGAAGAGTCCCTGGTATTCTCTGGGACAGTGCTTGGAACAGTTAATGCCTGCTCCTGTAAACCAGCCTGGAAAGTTGTATGACTTACAGACATTGGATAGAGTGTTCAGAATGTATTACCTTAGTAGTGGGGAATAGTTAGCCATAGTCTAAATGCTGCTCTGGCACTACCTAAAAAATCTTAAAAGCAAGACCCAGGAGATCAAACTAATGAAATTTGGAAGTTTTCTGGGTTTGTGAGTGAATAGACAAGAAAGACTTCTTGAGATGTTTTTGTTGCAAAAAAGTGATTGTAGTATAGTGCAGGGACAGGACTGATGGGCAGAAAGAGCTACACTGGGATTGTGAAGAATGACTAATGATACACTTTTAAGTTTGTGGAGGGAGGGAGGGGTAAAGATAAAGTAAGTTTCTAAAGAATTTTGAAGCAAGGCTTTCAGGACCTTGAGGGGCTAGCTGCTGTTAAGGTAAGGTTAAGGCTAAGATAAGGTTTCAGTCTTTAATGAAACATAAACAGTAAGGCACTGAGGTGGCCAGGAGTTCCTTGAGGAATGGTAACACTCTGCATGTTCCAGGGGTCTGTCAGTGGGTTGCAAGCTGTAAGGAGATTTAATTTAAGCTACATTTCTCCTGCTTTTGTTTCCCTCATCAAAACTGTATTTCAGTTACTTAACTGTATCCCAAAACAAAGTGCAGAAAGGGGAATACAAAAATATCCAGCACCCCAAAATTTGAAATTCATAATGGCTGGTATTCAATTAAATTACCAAGCATGTAAAGAAGAAAGAAAATAGGAAAAAAAGAGAAAAATCAATTGAAACTGACTGATAACTGATACATGAAATACACTGGTTTGTTTTCCACATATTCAAAAGTTAAAGGAACAATTGAACATCATGTTATTTTGCCAGAGTCATCATAACAAAATACCACAGACTGGGTAGCTTAATCAACAGAAATTTATATTTTCACAGTTCTGGAGATTAGAAGTCCAAGATCAAGGTGTCAGAAAGATTGGTTTCTGGGGTTCCTGGTGGTTCAGTCAGTTGAGTGTCTGACTTCTGCTTGGATCATGATCTCAGAGTCCTGGCGTCCTGGGATATCACTCCCCATCTGACTGCATACTCAGCAGGAAATCTACTTGCCCCTATCTCCTCCCTCTGCCTCTCCCACAGCCTCCTGCTTTCATACTCTGTCTCTTTTTCAAATAAATAAGTAAAATCTTGAAAGAAAGAAAGAAAGAAAGAAAGAAAGAAAGAAAGAAAGAAAGAAAGAAAAAAAGAGAGAAAGAAAGAAAGATTGATTGTTTTCTGGTAAGACTTCTCTTCCCAGCCTGTGGAAGGTTGCTTTCTCACAGTGTCCTCAAGTGGATTTTCCTCTTTGTGCATACACTCCTGGTGTCTCGTTCATTACTACTTATAAAGAGAGGAGACAGATTGGATTAGGGTCCACCCTAAAGACCTCACTTTAACTTAATTACCTCTTTCTAGGTCCTATCTACAAACATAGTCACTTCCTGAAGTGCTGGGGGTTCATGTCTTTTGCCCATTTCCTGACTGGGTTATTTGTTTTCTGATGGGCAATGTCTCAAGCATAAGAAGCAAGATGGAGTTGTGAAGAAAATGGCTATAAGCCTCCATATACTCGTGTAGAGCTGTACACACTGTGGCACCTTGGGGTGAGGTAAAGATGCAAGGGATCTGAGAGCCCATGGTGTCGAATGTGTCATTTCTAACAACATGACCAACACGTGTGAATATGTGGGCAAATGCAATCCTTGGCCTTCCATTCATGAGAAAGAGTGACTAAGGTGAGATCACAGTAGTACTATTAAAATCACAGTATATGTGGAGGACATGATTTTTAGCAGAACTGGTGTTTTTTTAAGGCAGAAAATTGATGAAAATTTCAATGTTTGGGTGGTAGCCAAGAGAGAGGTCATCTAGGCCATCTCCTGGCTATGTGTGGTGTGAGGGAAATAGTCTCATTTTGAGATGTTGGTAAGCGTTCTGCTCAGTTGAAACTGGGAGGAGACGATGCATCCAGGCTGACCACAAACTTAGTGTTTTGAGGATACAAGTGACAGGACTTATTAAGGAGAGGAGAAATGGAAGTAGGTGCTACTTAAGGACTGATGGAACTTGTCTGAGGGATGGGATGAGGTGTTCTCATTAGAAATGCGAGAAGGTATGGTAGTCTCTGGATAACTGTTCCTTGTCACTGCAGCTTCCTGGAATCCTTCCTTAGCACTGCATTATGTTCTTACATTTGGGAGTTTCGATACGCCTCTTAGCTTCTTCTATCTGATTTTATCTGAATTTAAAATTAGCAAAATTCCCTATATTTGTGGGATGTACTTTAGCATGTAAATCTACCTGGACTCCAAATAAAAGTCATCTTCAAATAACTGTCCTTAATCATCCTATGTAAGTGACTGTGCTGGAAGAATGTAGTTAAAAGAATATCATTCTCCTATCCCAAGTAAATAATACATTTTCGTCCACGTATTAAAAAAGTTAGTGCTGTTACCATACTTTACAGTTACAGCTTTATAAACAGCCACCATATTATCTCCCTTATGGTACATTACTTAGTAAATAAGTGTTGTAAACATTTACTACAATTTACTGTACTTTAAGCATGCCTTTTTAAAATCTCTAGCTACCTTCTCATATAGTATAAATATACAAAGGGAATTCAATAGGGGCACCTGGATGGCTCAGTCGGTTAAGCATCTGCTCAGGTCATGATCCCAGGGCCTAGGATAGAGCCCCAGATTGGGCTTCCTGCTCAGCAGGGAGTCTGAATCTCCTTCTCCCTCTGACAGCTCCCCCTGCTTGTGCTTTCTTTCGCTCATTCTCTCTCTATATATAATATAGAGATACTCTCTCTCTATAAAGAAATACAATTTTAAAATAAAACAAAACAAACAAAAAAAAAGGAATTCAATAAATGTTTATCTGTCACTGTGATATAGGAATTCTCCAAATATCCTCAAATGTTTTCTCTCCTCATTTCTCTGAATGCATTTATTTATACACAAATATTCATTTTAGTAGCAAAAATCAAAGGTAATAATTCTTAATGTAACTGAAGACACAGCAGATTGCTTGTGCTATGTGGATACATCCTACATCCATTTAACCCTGGAAGTATGCTTTGTGGGAAAAAATTTGATTCCCAGACATCAAGCTGAACAGTCTTTGAAACTAGAAACTGACATGTGAAATGATGAAATATGGGCCAATAGGCCTGGGAATTCTCTTTATTTTTTATTTCTCCAGAAAATGCCTTGGGAAGTTTTTTGTTGCTGAGTCTCTTTCAACTTGGATAGCCACTGGGGAAGAGTTAAAAAGATATCTTATTTAAACCAATGACCATCTTTCTTATTATTTTATTCCATTGTCAGCTGTTTCTTCCCTTTGGGAGATCATTCTCACAATTTATTCTTTTGAGTTGTAGTTAAAAGACCAATATTTCTACTTGAGGAGTTACATAAGAATTTCATATATGTCCAGAAACTTCTTAAAATTTTTTATTGTGCTATTTTTAATGAATAATTCTTCTAAAATATGTGTATTACCATTTACTGAGGACTTTCTAGGTGGTGAAGTATTGTACTAAATGCCCATATGTTTTCCTTTTTTTGAAGTTGTGGTTGTCGGAAATACAACTAAGATTAGTTTAAGCAAAATTGGAAATATATTGTCTCAAAAAAATCAAATGAGGCCTGAGGATACAGGCTGAGGTAAAGACAAAGGTAGAGGTGAGACTCATTGATAACTAATATCTGGGATTTAGCAGTTATCAAAAGTCAGTCTCAATCTCTTAGCTCAACTCTTTTATTCATATCAGATTCTATTTCCCTGTAGAATGAGTTTTGTTCCGTATGACAGGGAACATAGTCAATGATAACTCCTGGTTTTCACAATTTTTTATATTCAGCTCCCTGGGCAGAATTCTTTCTTCACTTTATTTGAAAATACCCAAGGAAAAACTGTGATTTACCTACTCAGTCTGATTCAGACATTCATCCTGTAAGAGAAATCAGTGGTAATGGTAAGTGGAGTCCGTGTCAGATATTACAAAATTGAAGATTCTTAAATAAGAATCATGAATTTGAATGGAATGTAGGGAGGTCTTTTACTTTAAACTATTGGGTCAACTACACATAACTGTATAAAAATTAGTTGATACACATTTTTAATTACTTACTACCCTTTCTTTCTCTGTGTTGTCACTTTTTTTTTCCAGATGAGAAACTTGAGGATCACAGAATACTAGGTGATATATGTAGGAACATATTGCTGATATGTAACTGAGATTTGATTCACGTGGCTGCCTTTTATGTTCATGCTTTTATCTGCTATAATATACATGTATAAAGACTAATAATATATGCCTCAATAACACTGCTCTTTTAATCCTGGTCTTCTAAAAACTGAACCTAAGGCAAGGATTAAAGTGCTCATAACTCATTTGGAAGGTGCACAACAGAACAACAAGTGAAAAGAGAAGGGATGTAAGGAAAGTTAATCAGTGTAAAAAATTTATTACTTCCTATGCTAATGCTTCTTAATGAGCTGCAGTGATGAGAGCATGTCACAATCAGGTGCACTTACTTGGCATACAGAACTTCTCAGGAAAGACAACAAGGAGCAACTATCTTTTGCAATACTCTGTGGAGAAGAGGAGCGAAGGCAAATGTCTCTGTCAAAATCCTTCTTTTCTCTTATTTTCCATTGGTTAAACTTCACCTCACGGAAAATTACCTTTCCTATCACATCTGATTTGCATCATATAGCCACTTAAATGACAGTTCAAGATTTCAAATACCACAACTGTTGTGACTGCATTTCATCCAAATTTGAAAGTGTCAAGAAGACACAGAAAACAAAACAAAACATGGAGTGTAGCTGGTTGCTATGCTCTGATGTCCAAGAACAAGGGACTTTGCCATGGTATGGCAGAATGGTCCGGGAGGTGAATGATGCATTCAGAAAGAGGCAGTTAAGGGAAACTGAAGAGGCACATAAGATTTATCAAATAGAGTCTATTTCTTTCATCATTGGAATCACTTATGTCCTCCATTCTATAGAGATTCTATTTTAAAATACTGAGCCTCTGTGTGCCTAGGTGGCTCAGTGGGTTAAGCCTCTGCCTTCGGCTCAGGTCATGATCTCAGGGTCCTGGGATCGAGTCCCGCATTGGGCTCTCTGCTCAGCTTCCTCCTCTCTGCTTCCTCCTCTCTCTGCCTGCCTCCCTGCCTACTTGTGATCTCAGTCTGTCAAATAAATAAATATAATCTTAAAAAAAATACTGAGCCTCCATTTTTTTTTTAAATAAGAACAAAGATGTAAGGGTGCCTGGGTGGTTCAGTCAGTTAAGCATCCAACTCTTGGTTTCAGCTCATGTTATGATCTCAGAGCTCTCAGATCAAGCCCCACATCAGGCTACATGCTGAGCTTGGAGTCTGCTTCAGATTATCTCCCTGTCCCTCCCCCTCTGCTCCTCCCCTGCTTGCTTGCATGTACATGAGCTCCCTCTCTCTTCTCTAAAATAAATAAATAAAATATTAGAAAAAAATAAAGATGTTCTCACTTCTTCCCTCAGAGGAGAAGGGTACCATTCTTCAAGTTAGAGATCAGTTATAATCTCTTGGAAGACTCTAGTAAGAAGGTTAGCTATCTAGTCTTGAAGTCATAATTACTATGCATCATTTTTTCTCATCTACCCATTCTAGATTCTCCTCATCTTCTGCTAATGTTTTAGGTGGTCTGGCTTTTGTTACTTAGATCTTAATTCTTAAGCTTTAGAGTTCTTCCTTCTGCTGCCCAGGTTGTATTGTGTTTGTTATTATTGCTTATTGGTGGCTCTGACTAAGCATGAAAATATAAAGAGAAAAATCAGCATATCAGCTGGTTTCTGGACATATTTTCCTAGACTTTATTAAGCTCTGGTTCCTTATGTAATCAGGATCTATTATTTAGGCAAGTAGTGTAAGTCCTTTATTCACGTGTTGTTCCACAACACCAGGAGCTCAAAGTGACCAGATAGTAGTCACAACATCCAGTTTAGAAAAACCTTAATTATAATAACCCCTGGAGGGTATATTATCTTCCCAGGAAACAGCAATTTTTATCTAGCAGAGACCATGATTGTAGAAAAAGGGAGCAAAATTTTCACAATCAGATAAAGAGTATGATAATGTGTGATATGGTTTAACTGTGGGAGGGGCTATTCTTCATCACAATCACAATTATAGTTCCCAGGCCAATGCATTCTAGCAATAGAAGACATAGTAATGTATATCCATCATTGGTTCAATCATTATATTGTGACCTGAAGGACAATGTCCTAACTCAATATTATTTTTTCCCACTTTGGGCATGTTGACTGCTTTTAAGAAGACTATTCCGTAATTCTAATAGATCAATTGTTTCTGTTTCATAAGCCCATTGTCACATGTTTTTGTTGTAATATGGATCCCTTGGACTTAGGGAATGTGTGTGTGGTAGGTGCCATATGAATGAAAAGGCTTTTAGTAAGTTCTGGGATAGTGGTGACTATAAAGACATTGTAATTAAGCAAGGAAAACCTGTATCTAAATATTAGATCAAATTCTGCAAGGCTAAACTATGGTACTCTTCTTTCTTCTCCCCCTGCCTACTTTAGTGACATTTAGAAATTATTCTGCAGTAGAATATTCATCCAAGAAGTGGTGACTTATTAAATGTTCAGCATTGGTATCTGCTGCTGGCAGATTGGGTACTCACCAGTAGTAAAACCCACACAATATCAGTGTTGGTAAGGAAATGGAACAATTAAATTTATATATATGTGTATGTATGTATATATGTATGTATTTAGAGAACATGTGTTAGAGGGAGGAGGGACAGAGGTAGAAGGAGAGAGAAAGGGAGAGAAGCAGAGAGAGAGAGAATCAGAATCCCTGCTGAGTACAGAGGCCAACATGGGACTTAATCTCATGACCCTGAGATCATGACCTGAGGTGAAACCAAGAGATGGATGCTTAACCAACTGAGCCATCCAGGCACCTCTGGAACAATTAAAATTCTTACACATTGCTGGAGAAAATATGAAATCATACATTAATTAGAAAAAATATTTGGCAATTTATAATAAAGTTAAATATATTCCTACTCTATGATCAGCAATTCCACTCCTAGGTATTTATTCAAAAAATATAAAGCCTATATGTGTAGAAAGATTTGAAAAGATTATTCATAGTAGCTCTACTGATAATAGTTCCAAACTAGAAACAACAAATGTCCATCAACAGGAGAATGGATAAATAGATTGTGATATATAATGGAATACTATTTAGCAATAAAAAAGGAGTACAAGACTGACATAACATCAATGAGTCTCCAAAACATTATGTTGACCAAAGAAACCAAACTCAAAAGATTACATAAATATAATTCCATATATCAAATTCTATAGCAGTCAAAAATAATCTATAGTGAAATAAAGTAAATCTGTGGCTGTCTAGGGCTAGGACCGTTGGGGGTGTTGAAATTGATTATATTAGAGCTTTCTGGGATAAAGGAAATGTTCTGTATCTTGTTAGGGTAGTGCTTACATGTGTTCATTTATAAAAAGTCATCAAATGGTACATATGCAATCTGTGCATTTTATTGAATGTAAATATACCTATAAAAGGATTACATTGAAAAATGGGGTCATAAATTCCAGCTAATTCTTGCACTGGACATTGCTGGCTGGGGGTGGAGAGGAAGCAAAAGAATATTACATTCATGCATCTTTTTTAATTGAGCTGTAGGTTATTAAACTCATAGCTCTCTGATTCACCCTTGATTTACACTGAGGCCCAAGATGGGCTCATAACTTTTGGCCCCAACACCCCAGAGCCAATCTCACATAAAACCAGAATTCTTAACTGGACATTTCTATAGTAACAGGAACAGTGAATGTGATTTAAATGGGGAATAACTTGAAATTGGCTTAATCTCATAATTATGCCCTGCAGTATCTGTAAACGGAAAGAGGAATGGTTCATTAATATAAAAATTATTATTGGGTAATCATGATTGTTCATGGAGACCAGAATATAATTTTATACGGAATCTCTAATCAGTACATCAAAACTGAATCTCCTGAACATCTGATTTTACCTTTCATTCCTTTTCTTAGAATAACCCATCTTCACCTCCATTGTCTGCAGATGTCTGTATAGTGTCAGATATGCCAGCAACTTGTGGGGGCACCTGTGTGGCTCAGTTGTCGAGCATCGGTTTCTTGATTTGGCTTAGGTCATGATCTCAGGGTCCTGGGATTGAGCCCTAAATCGGGCTTCCTGCTCAGCAGGGAATCTACTTGAGGATTTCTTTCCCTGTCCATCTGCCTGCCACACCCACCCCCCGCCTCAGTCATGTACACACATGTCTCTCTCAAATAAATACATAAATATTAAAAAAGAAAGAAAGAAGAGGAAGGAAGGAAAGAGGGAAGGAAGGAAGGATGGAGGGAAAGAAAGAAAGGAAGAAAGGAAGAAAGAAAGAAAGAAAGAAAGAAAGAAAGAAAGAAAGAAAGAAAGAAAGAAAAAAGAAAAGAAGAGAAAAGAAAAGAAAAGAAAAAGGCAGTCAGACCAGCAACTTGTGCATTAGACATCCTTGGCTTGGAGTGGGAAGGGAGGCAAGAGATTTTTCTCCAATGTGGGTGACAAGAAGGGGAACTGGAAGGGGATTTTGAATTCTTCAGGTTTTGTATTCTAACGGGGTTCATTAGTCCTTCAGAGTGAGAAGTTTACAGGTCAAATCACCACTTTCTTCCTAATTAACAACTAATTTCTAACATGGTGTGTTTGTGTCAACAGAGTTCTTTGCTTTCTTTTTCTATTTAATCAAAGATCTGCTTCCTAAAAATGATGGAGAAAGCATTAAAATAATGAAGTGGGTTGAAGTGAGAGTTAAAGGAAGAAAATTCTGTATTCCTTCACTTATTCTATAATGAAAAAGCTTTCAGGTAAAATGAGGTTAAGTGATTTTCTATTTGACATATCTTTGAGGCTGATGAAGAAATGACATAGAAATTATTAACCTCAGAAAGTTTTTGTAGCATAGGTTTTGTTTTGTGCTTAAGAATTTTAAATGCTTGTCTAATGCTCTAAATTCTGAATGTGAATTTTTCCATCCAAACTAGAAATTGGGTTTATAACATGAAAATATGGAATTTATATCCATATTTGCCAACATACTTGATTTCCAGGTTCCCATGATGCAATTAAAACAAGCATACTACCACTACTTTTCCATTCTATATCAAACTGATATGAATATTAAGCAGGATATTAATAAGATAAATTATAGGTTTTAATTTGATGGTTACTAACCAGCTCCTTTTAATTTGCTTACCTATCTACTGAAAATATAAAATTATGAATAAAGGTAATATCTATAGTATAGGAAACTGAAAATCAATTAATGACATGAAAACCCCCGGCATGAAATGTTGCTTGCTAACTGAGAAATTGTTGACTTCCTACTTAAGCTTATATATTGAAAAAGCAGTAGAGCCAAACTGCAAAGAAGACAAAGGCAATGACAGTGGCATCATCATCTGCTTATTCAAATCAAATATTGAAAGAATATTATTGGCTCCTTCTTTGAGTTACATATTCAACCAATCACTTAGTGTATGATTTGTATCCTTAAACAACCCTAAAATCTATTCGCTTATTTCCATTATCAGTTACTACTTCTATCACATTCCTTGTCCGAATTGTTATAGAAGCTATCTAATCATACTTCCTGATCATAGTTTTATCTCATTAAATTATTCTCCATTTTGAATTCACCACACATTTAAAAATATTCTTGCTAAATCCTTTACATAAGCTCCCCGTTTACTTAAAGATAAGGTTAAAATGAATCTTTCATGATCTAATAACTGCTTATTTGAAAAATCTTAGCAGGAAGCTGTATTTTATCTCTTCATGAGTTTAACAGACTACCACAAACACTGATGAAAACTTGCTAATGATTATTTTAAAGAATTTCAGAACAAAAGATTCAGAAACTACTGTTTTTTGGTTGTACATATTACTATTATTTTTTTAATTTTTTTTAAATTTTTTATAAACATATAATGTATTTTTATCCCCAGGGGTACATGTCTGTGAATCGCCAGGTTTACACACTTCACAGCACTAACCATAGCACATACCCTCCCCAATGTCCATTACCCCACCCCCCTTTCCCGACCCCCCTCCCCCCAGCACCCCTCAGTTTGTTTTGTGAGATTAAGAGTCACTTATGGTTTGTCTCCCTCCCGATCCCATCTTGTTTCTTTTCTTCTTTTCCTGCCCCCCAAACCCCCCATGTTGCATCTCCACTTCCTCATATCAGGGAGACAGTTGTCTTTCTCCGATTGACTTATTTCACTAAGCATGATACCCTCGACATATTACTATTATTAATTAGATTTCAAAGCCACTTTAACAAAAACAAAGCATCTCATGGGTTTATAATCATTCTTTGCCTAAAAGTGGCATCCTATGAAGTGAAGCCTTATGGGCATAGTGTGTGTGAACCATATCAAATCCATGCTTGATTCTTTGGCTGCCAGGATCGGAAACACTCATATATATAAAAGTCTTTAAAAAACAACACAACCGGAATTGAACTGTCCTCACTGGGGAAGTTCACACAGGCTGCCAGGATTTGAATCTTAGCTGCCTGGGTTTGACTCTTAGCTTATAGTACAAGCAACTCAGATCAGCTTACCTGTGTGTATTAGCCTATTCATCTATAAAATGGGAATAATAAGAACATTTACCTCACACAATTTTTAAAAGTTAGTTAATCTATATAAAACATTTAGAACACTGCCTGGGAAGTGACAATTGTTGATGTTATTAAATCATGTGTATTTATATATAGCCTTACATAACTGTTTACATGTATAAGCATTTTAAAGAACATAATAAACACATCCAATACTCAATATTCATTTTAGTCACCCTGTCAGGGGAATTTGACAGCATTGGTCATTCTCTACTTCTTGATGCATTTTCTTTATTTGGCTTCCAAGGCAGTTCCTTCACTTGGTTTTCCTATTTCTCAGTCTTCTCCTTCTCTGTTATTATTGCTTGTTCCTCCTTATCTTTCTTATTTCAAAACGTGGAAATACTCTAGAGTTTTGTTGTGTTATATTGGAAATAAGCCCTCTGTGGAGAGGAAACAACACTGGGTTCTCTAATTCTCAGCTTCATTATATTAAGCCAACTCACTTAACCCTACATCTACTGTCTTGACATTTTTGGAGAACCAGTCCTTTTTTGTAATTAGTAGAAACTCAACATAGGTCTTTAGGTCTAGTGAAATATAACAACCATGGGTATTTATTTTAGAGTGTTAGAGAAGAAAATTTTGTTGTGTTTATCTCTAAATTTTATTAATCTTTCTGTGCCTTATATTAGCCAAAGTATTTGTTTTGGCAGTAAATACTGTGATGATGAAAGTAAGAGTAAAGCCTAGGAAGTGGAAATTATTTTAACAGAGTTAAATTCATACTGCAAGAGAATAGTGATAATTCTGTATACATCTCTTTGCTAAAGTGTTTTCATGTATGGCTTTTAAGATGGTCTAATTTGCATTATAGTATAAGCATAGTATAATCACGTTTCACTTAGAAAATTTAACTATGTGTGACTAGAGAAAAAATAAATCATGAAGGGAGGGTGGAAGATAGGCATAGGTAGAGAAAAATGAATGTAAATGCCTGAAAGTAAGTGTGATTTGGGAGCTATGAATCCAACTCACAAATTGCAATATCAAGTACCTAAATAACGCTCATAATGTAAGTTTCTCGCTTGCTGCTTATTTATTGTTAAAACTGGGCTTAACCAAAGAAATAGTTATCCATCCCAACAGTGAAGGTAAAGTTGGCTGTATTAGCTTTAAAGAGGACTGCTGTCTATCTTCAAATGACTTGTCATAAAGGAATTTTGAGGGAATTTTTGACCATTTGCAAAGTTTGCCTTTTCCGTTTTCTTTAGAACAAATCTTGTATGCAGTGCTTGTCTCCATGGATTTAGTTCTAATGATCACAAGAATATCTTTGTAAGCTGAATGTCAGCTGTTCATTTCTGTGCTTATTTGGTATTTTTGTCTTTTGATGTAACCCAATGAAAGCCAAATTATAGATTTTAAAATTATTCGCTTAAATATAATATTAGAAAGCATGGCAATACAGCCTAAATTTGTTTGCCATCTCTTATGACCATGGTACAACTGCAACTTCTTGGCCAAGCATAGATTTAATAACAATTCCAGTTACAAAATAATGCCAAGTGTGTTTTAACATTTGTTTTTCAGGATTTCCAATAATTACTACCATATACAACAATACAAACACATATGAGGAACAAATGATTTTTTATATGTATATAAAATATTTTGCAGAGTAAATTAGGCATAGTAATTGCTATAAACTGAATGATTGTATCCCACAAAAAATCATTATGTTGAAGTCTAATCCCCCATGTGATAATATTTGAAGGTGGGGTCTTTGGAAGGTGGTTAGTGAATGGAGTTAGTACCCTTATATACGAGATTTGAGAGAGCTTTCTCTCCGCATGATGTGAAGATGTCTTAAAAGTTATACTTAATGGGACGCCTGGGTGGCTCAGTTGGTTGGATGACTGCCTTCGGCTCAGGTCATGATCCCGGACACCCGGGATCGAGTCCCGCATCGGGCTCCCAGCTCCACGGGGAGTCTGCTTCTCCCTCTGACCTTCTCCTCGCTCATGCTCTCTCACTGCCTCTCTCTCAAATAAATAAATAAAATCTTAAAAAAAAAAGTTATACTTAAAACATGTTAGCAAAGAGATTTCTGCAGAATTATCACTATTCTCTTGTAGTATGCATTTCCTTCTATTAAAATAATTTTTACTTCCTAGGCTTTACTCTTACTTTCATCATCACTGTATTTACTGACAAAACAAATACTTTGACTAATATAAGGCACAGAAAGATCCTTAAAATTTAGAGTTAAACACAACAAAATGCTCTTCTTTAAAGTAAAAACCCATGCTTGTTTATATTTCTCTGGACCTAAAGACCTGTGTTCAGTTTCAACTAATTACAAAAATTTTTGGTTCTCTAAAAATGTCAAGACAATAGATATAAGATTCAGAGAAATGGCTGATTATAATGGTGCCAACAATTGGAGAATCCAGTGTTGTTTCCTCTTCATAGAGGGTTTATTTTAAATTTAACACAAAATTTTTTCATACTCTTTCAAGAAAACTCTCCTTCAGGCCTTGGTGAAAGAAAATATGATCCTTTGAATATATGAGCCTTTTAGATTGAAAACTAAGAAAGTCTATAAGATACTAATCTGTAGTCATGTTGAACATTTCCCCAAAGCAAGATTTCCCTAATGTGTATGTACCTTAATGTACACTTTTCTTCACTGTGATATTGATTAGACTGGCAGAGACTAGATATCACTATGTAAGTGAATGGCTTGTATTTCCAGTTGAAATGTAAAGGTAGCACAACAAAATTATCTAAAAGTTTAATGGTACTAAAATTATTTTCAACTTTCTTTCGTCCCTCTTCTTCCTCTCTGTTGACTTTAAAACTAACATATCTTTGTAATCAAATTTTACTCATTTGTTTATAGCTTAGGCTAACCTAAGTTCCTGGATAAATTAGTTTTCCAGTTACCTGTAGTGATAGAAATTAATATTTATGAAAGTCTTTTTTTGTGTGCAATGGAGTTAGGAGATCAGTGTGAGGAAGGCGGGGAAAAAGCTCGAGTTGATCTGAAACAACCTCTTATAGTGAGATAATATAGACTTAGGTGTTTGAAGGCAGGGGTTCTAGTAGAGACTCTGCCATCAAATGAACATGTAAAGAAAGTTGCCTAATCCTTTGCACATATTTCATTTTTCTGGTAAAGAATGTAGATACATATTCTCTCCTGCAACACTTTTTAAAGACTGTTTTAGAAAGGAATGCTTATAAAATTGTGGGCATTTATTGTTTATAATATACTAAATTTGCAAGCTATAAAAATAATTACAGAAAGGATTCTTATCGAGTCAAGTTGTAAGAATTCTGGGCTGTTGCTAAGGGATTACTTAGGCAAAATTTTCTTCCCTAGAAGACAGGAATTGCTAATGACGGTAAAGTTAAGAAGGAAAGGGATATTTTGGATGTCCTTCAAATATAGAATGCTAAATGCCACATTTGAATTAGAAAAAAAAAATGATCATTTGTCACAGGGTATTCCATGCTTTGTGAGCTAATAAGAATAAAATTCTATTTTTCCCCATGTGAGATAAATATAAGAATGCTGTCAGAACAAAATTAAAAATAGCGTGCAACATCTCTAAGCCCTTTTTCTAGCAACTGCCATTTTCTTCCACTGTCTATGAATGGGATTCCTTGCCTTCTTTTCCCAGGATCTGCCTTTTCCAGTATTTAGGACCAATATTTAACCTTAGGCAAGAATGTTTAAGAACATGAGCTTGGGAGCTACAATGTGTGTATGTTATCTTGCATTTTTAGTAATATCTGTATTAGTCAATTTTGCTGCATGGACAAATGGTCCCTAAATCTCACTTACTTACATCAGTAAGCTTTAATTTCTTAGCTGAAAGCAGCTGTGACTTGGCTAGGGCTGTATCTCTCCTGCAGGGCTCTAGAAGAAGGAGCGTCTCCATGTAGTGCATGCTCTTTTCATGGCCCCATTTTAAAGCTCACGCTCCATCTTAAAGCTTTCACTAGATGTGTATTATATCATGTCTGCTCGCTATCCACTGGTCAAGATGTTGCATGGGTATGCCAAGACTCAGACTCTTCAATACTTTCTCTTCTCATAGGAGGTATGACAAATCACATGGTGAAGGGAAGGGTGAGAAAATCTTACAGGGAAGGGAGGGAGAGAATGATTGTAAACAAAACTGTAGGAGTTTTCCTGCCATCTGTCACCACATGTTAGACTGGCCTATTTTTCTGAACCCTCCAGGTGTTAATGTACAACAGCCACTGCCAACCATTTGAAACTTACTGAATGGAAAATCTTCCAAGTTTAAGTAACTGAATGCATTTTTCATCTTTGTCCTGGTAGGTCTCTCCCAGCTCCTGTCCTCCAATCTGCCCCAGAAAATAATTTCCATGGTGTAGATAATATGCCTGCATTGTCAGAAATATTGTAGGTGCTGCTTTCTCTCTTTTTTCATACTGTATCTAGTCATGCCTAATATCTGACTGCCCCTACTTTATATGACTGGAACTTTTCCTCAAACAAATTGAGGGAGGAGAAAATGATACCAAAGGCATGGGCCATACACATAAAAGGGGTTTCAGGGATTTTTACTCTAATGGGTACTACAGAGCCAAGAGAACTATGCATTGAAGGGTCATAAAGTTTATTCACAGTATAACTCAGATGTACATAGAAGATAAGGCTCTTTAATATTTTCTATAATTTATGTGGTCTTCTTCATAATTTCTTTTAGTAATTGGGAAAATAATTTTAGTCTTAGTTTAAAATAATCTAATCTAACAATAGAAATAGCCCATTTTAAATAATATCCAGTTTTAGCTGGAAGAAATGTTCAGTCTACCATAGTTTTTAGTATTCTACTCCCTCTGATTTTCTCTGCTTCTTTCCAAATTTAAACCACTTTGAGCTGTACTGCCTTGTTTCCAGTGTGTGTACCAGTAGAGATATAAGAGAATATTTATAGAAGCATTGTTCGTAACAACAACAAAACCTTTTAAGAAGGATTAACCTGAAAAATGGATACGTTGTTTGCATATTTATACAGATGTATACTACATATCAGAGAAAATATGGAGCATAGCTAGTTCTATTCTTGAGGCTTAATGCAAAAACATAATGTGAATGAAAAATGCAAGCATTTGGTGGGATTCTGGGAAGATGGTAGCATGATTTTTCAATCCCTCCAAAACCCTGAGTTGAAAATAGAGCAAATAGCACAGGAAGAAAAAAAATAGAATATTTAAAATGTTACTAAGTGGCAAGGTATTCCCACAAACTCAACAGAGGGCAGGAGGGGACAAATCGCCCAAACCCATAAGACCTGCATATCATTATCTGTGTGGGAAGGAGGAGGCAGAAATGGTGAGGAGTCTGTCAGACCTGAGAAAGGGAGAGCCTCGAATAAGTAAGATATATTTGCTGAAAAACATAAGGAGGGCAGTTTAAGAAAAAAAGCTGGAACCTGGAGGGTTTTTACCCCTCCCAATTCTGGGTAAATGCTAGAGATCTGTGGTAAGAAAAAGAAAGGGGCTGAAGTTGTGGATTCACAAAACTGACTGCCAACACAGAGTCCCACAGTGATAACTTCCTAGGAGGAGAGTAACAGTTGAGAAGTAACGGAAAGAAAGAGAAGATCTAGACCAAAATTGAAAGGGATACAGGGTCTAGAATACTTGTGAGCAAGCCATCAAATATTTGAACAATACATAAAAAACAGAACCAAGAATTTACTGGAGATACATAAGATTTTTAATTTTGCATTATTCTAAAACTTCAGGAAAGCTAGTTTCATATAAAAATAATCAATTGAAATGAATCAAAGTCAAATCCTATGCAAAATTATTATAAGGAAAAGAGAATGAGGAGCAAAATAACATCCCTAGAGAGAGTGAAATAGTGTCCAAAACATATCAAAATTAACCTGTTACTTCAAAATGAGCTAAAATATATATTAAAAGTTTTATGAGTGGTGCCTGTGTGGCTCAGTCAGACTCTTGGTTTCAGCTCAGGTCATGATTTCATGGGTGGTGAGATGGACCCTTGCAATGGGTTCTGCTGTCAGTGGCAAGTCTGTTTGAAGATCCTCTCCCTCTGTCCTCCCCCATCACATGCTCACTCTCCCTCTCTCCTAAAATTACACAAGGTATGATCAAATCATTAATTAGGATTTAATTTTTTTTATTTTTAAAAACGTTTTATTTTATTTATTTTAGAGAAAGAGAGAGAGCACATGACTGAGGGAGGAACAGAAGGGAGAATCTTTAAGCGGACTCTTCACTGAGCACTGACCCTAAAGTGGCTGAATCTCAGGACACCAAAATCATGACCTGAGCTAAAAACAAGCCTCGGTTGCTTAACCAACTCAGCCACCCAGTAATTAGGATTTTAAAACATAAGAGATAAGTGAGAGATCTCAGGAAAGAAATACAATAAAAGAAACAAAATTCCACAAAGGAAGCATAAGGAACACAGAAGTAAATAAAAAAAGCCAATAATGTCTTAAGAGAAATACAAAGTGAAACCAGATGGAATGTTTAAATGGGAATGGAAGAAGAAATGCGACAGAACTGTAGAGATAGTGATAAATATTGAAGATAGGCAAAGAAAAGGCAAAAACCAAACTAAGGGAACCAAATTATGCTAAAATCTATAGTTCAAGAAAAGTTTCTTGAAATAAAATTAAACTGGATCTACATTTCTAAAGAGTACAGAGTGTAGCTTGAAATATCTACTTAGAAAGGCCAACATCAAGATTTGAAATCTTTTTCTTGATTTTAAAGGAAAAATATTATTTGGACAAATAATAAAATTACATTATTATTGAAATTTGACAGCAGTACTCCATGCCAGGTGAAAACGAGTGACATTTAAGATAGTTAAGGCAAGTGCAATTTTTTTTTTCCCCAGAAAAGGGCGCTGACAAATTGTGACTAACATGCAAGATGCTGGTAATATTGTTCTGCTAGCTGCCTGTGAATAATCTACCAAGAATGAGATTGAATATCAAAATGACCAAAAGTATTGTCAAAGGATAATTGAAAAATATTTTTGAGCATCAATTTTATAATTGCTTATAAAACTAAAGCTAAATAAGGATGAAGAGGGAGAGAATATATGCAATGGTTATGTGTTAAAGTAATGTAGATACAATGCAATTTTTTAAATGGAGGAATATGGAAAGCATATGCAGATAAACCTTTGAAAATTTTTCAGTAAGCAACATTGGTGGTAGAATTAGTATCAGTATTGAGAATAGTGTGTCACATCGGGTAAAGCAAATGAGTAATTATGGACTGTTCTAATTTTATCATACCTATCATTCTCAAGTTTCGAGATTCCTAATGTAGAATAAAGGAGATTAGATGTAGGAGAGAAGGTAGTTAATTAAACACTCTATAATCTTTCATTTGAATTGAAAATAATAAGATATACTTGTTGGACGCCTGAGTAGCTCAGTTGGTTAAGCGGCTGCCTTCGGCTCAGGTCATGATCCCAGCGTCCTGGGATCGAGTCCCACATCAGGATCCTTGCTCGGCAGGGAGCCTGCTTATCCCTCTGCTTCTGCCTGCCACTCTGCCTGCCTGTGCTTGCTCTCTCTCTCTGACAAATAAATAAATAAAATCTTAAAAAAAAAAGATATACTTGTTTACACACACACACACACACACACACACACACACACACAGAGTCTCTCTTTCTGTCAGCCAGAAAGATCTAGAAACAATGAACACTTTAGGAGCAATGAAGATATTTGGCTCTTGCTAAATATGATTTCTTGTTAAAATAAACCAGTCTTTGAGAAAAATGGCCGAGTCTGAGTCATCTTGTGGTAATACATGGTGAGAAAACCATCAAAGGTTATTAGGATCATGTCAAAAAGAGTCAGTTATTCATTTGGAGAGATTGAATTCATTTATTGAATTCAATTATTCATTTGGAGAGATTCTCACTGGCCAAACATAGGATGATTTAAGTTTAAAATTAAATACATGTAGTGGATAAAAAGACATAAAGTATATGAGTTTGCAGTGTTATGAAAAAACAGTCGCTTGATGAGGAAGATGATAGGAAACCAATTCATTTTTAAATGGAAGTCTATTTTAATTTAATTTAATTTTATTTTATTTCATTGTGTTATGTTACTTACCATACAGGACATCATTAGTTTTTGATATAGTGTTCCATGATTCATTGTTTGCATTTAACACCCAGTGTTCCATGCAGTCCATGCCCTCCTTAATGCCCATCACCAGTCTCACCTATCCACCCACCAATTCTTTATTTGAATATTAAAAATGTAAGGCAAATGAAGTTATAATTTTGATATACAGAAGACATGTGGTATTCATGGTCTAATCTATAGTTAGATAAATACAACTTTGATGCCTTTCTATGGGCAAAGAGTATATGCTCTTAGCATATAATCTATATTAGTCGACTGGGTTGAATTATAGCCCCCCCAAATTTATGCCCACAACCTAACTTTCAGGACCTATAATGTGACCTTATTTGGAAAAAGGGTCTCTGTAGATGTGATTAAATAAGGATTTTGAGGTGAGATCATCCTAGATTACTGGGATGGTTTGTAGGCCCAATGACAGATGTCCTTATGAGAGAAAACAGAGAAGAAATAATCCAGAGGAAAAGTAGACTGGAGTTATACAGCCAAAAGGTAAGAACCCCTGGAGCCACTAGAAGTTGGAAGAGACAAGGAAGGATTCTCCCCTGGAGCTTTCCCAAATTGTTGAGCCCTATAGATAGGGACACTTTTGATTTTAAGTGTCTGGCATTAAGAACTGTGGAAGGAAAAATTTCCATTGTTGTAAGCCACCTAGTTTATGGCAGTTTTTTGGCACCAGCTGCAGGAAACCAAATGCAGTAATCATACATGGATTTTTATGGAAGGAACTAGTTTCTAAGTCTCCTAAATATAGGATGTAATAACAAATGTCAGCAGGTTTTTAAAATATAAATATAATCCAGTAGGCTTGCTGATTTTTATACCTTGAGTAATGTTGTTTCAGTTTTCCTATGGATTACATTAAAACTCATAAAATATTTCATATTATAGTGCCAGAATTCATGTCAATAATCTATAATACAGGGATTAATATATCGTCTTGAGTACCAGTAATGGAATGTATTTTGCTAATTTAGAAATTGGGGTTGTTGTTGTTAATAAAATCAATCTATTTAATTGATATCTGCTTTTCAACTTTTTGTTTTTTTTTTAACTAAGAAAGAAAGAAATGCTTTCTCGGTATGCAGTGGGTTTTTTTGGCCTAGCTAGGAAAATTTAGTGCTTGAAAAGTTCACAGCAATTTCCTTTATGGTTCACATGTTACTGGTAAAATGAAATCATCTAGCATATGGCTTTTGGAGAAGAAACACATAAGCAAACAAAAGTACTAAATGTCAGAGTATCCTCATCTTAGCACACATATACTTCCAAAACATATGGAGAAAGATAATAAAAATGAATTCATATGATAAATTAAGAAATAAAAATTTCTAATTGTAGATAAATCAAGACCAGTTTTGCAATACTTTTTTTAATTTGATTTTTTAATTATACAAAAACTAGCTCTTCCTGTATTTTTTAATGAATAGAAATAATACCTCTTCAGTAAAGTCACATGAAATTTCAAAGTATTTATTAGTTTGGTAATTGTATTAGGGGATAAAAGGAATATAAGTTCTAGTGCTATTTTTGACATGGATGATTTTTTTTCCCAGAATATGACATTAGTTTTCTTATAAATATTTGAAACCAAGTAATTTTTTTTTGTTTTTCACATTTATCATTCAGTTCATATTATATTCTTTCTGTGAATTTAATTTCTCTTTCCGTATTTGCCTACATGAGTTTATAAAACAGATGTAAGCAGATATTACACAAAGGGAAAAGCCTGAGAAAATAGTTTTTTCCATAATTGCTTTAATCAGAAGGGAACACTGAAGATGAAGTAAAGGAAATAACCCTGGACAGGAATGAGTATATGGATTTCTTTGGAAGAGCTGTTTTTCCTAAAAGAACCAGGATTTTATAAAAGGCTATTTTTCATTTCAAAATAATAGAAAATTCTCAATATGTCAGCATCATTGTAGCTTGAAGACATTGGCCCACAGTAAAGAGAAAAGAGTAGCATTATTCCAGGAAGATAATTTTAATTAAGAGAAATAATTAACAGAGTTTGGTTAACCTAGCAGTGTATAGCCTTCAGGACAGAAAAAAAAATTGCATACAATCTTATTAATGTTAGAGTTTTATTTAAAGGTACTATCTATTGGATGAAGGCATTCTGATTATTTTAAGCATTTTTTGTTCTGTATTGACTATTTATATATGTTCTCTACTAGCTTTTACAATCCACAAATAACTAAGTGTCTTGATTATTCTGGTACACTTGACTGATAATTTCTGTAAAGCTTAAAGGATTATGTATAAATCAGTCGAGATTATAACCCTAATATAGAAGGATTGTATGAGGATTTTATCCTTAAAAATAAATAGAATGGAAAGTATTCCAAAGAGGTATTATTGTTGGCTTATTCAATCAAGATTGACATGATGGTTAATTTTTATCCATCTTATGAAATAGTTTCTTTTTTTCTGATATCCCTATATTCTTTTTTTAATTTCTAATATTCAGAGTTTCCTTGGCGAATTATCAATGAATTCAAAGTTTGCAGTGTCTGCCATAAAGACAAGGCTATGTTAATAAAAAAGCAGTTGATCAAAAAGAGAAATGTGAGGCTTTACACAGTAAGGGAGTCATTACCAGTAAGGTTATCATCAAAACTAATAGAAATAGAATACTAAAAGAGAAACAAGATTAGAGTCAGAAGACAGCCAGGGATAGAAATTTAGAAAGAGGTGATTGGATTAATTTACCAGATTTGAGGACACAATTGATATTTGAATCACACTTCTTCAGCATAGTCCACTTTTCCAATTTGATAATAGAACATTCATTATCATTTTTTCAAAGACTGAGTTTTTTTAGGGCAGTTTAAGTTTACAACAAAATTAAGAGGAAGGTGTAAAGATTTCCCATTTATCCCCTGCCCCCTACATGTGTAGCCACCCCAATTATCAGCAGCAGTCTTCAGAGAGGCACTTTTTTTTCCCCAAGGATGAACCTACATTGACACATCATTATCACTCATAGCCTATAATTTACATTATAGTTAACTTTTGGTGTTGTACATTCTATGGGTTTGGACAAATGTATAATGATATATATCCATTATTACAATATTGTATACTATGTAAACATAGTATTTTCACTGCCCCCAAAATTCTCTGTGCTCTTCCTATCCATCTTTCTTCCCTCCCCTATCTCTGGCAACCACTGAACTTCTTATTGTCTGCATAGTTTTGCCTTTTTAGTATGTTACTTAGTTGCAATTATACAGTATGTAGCCTTTCAATTTGGCTTCATTTATTAGTAATATGCATGTAAGTTTTATCTTTTTTTTTCTCATGACTCGAAAGCTCATTTCTTCTTAGCAATGAATAATATTTTATTGTTGGATTACCACAATTTGTTCATTCTTTAACCTACTGGACCTCTTGGTTCCTTCCAGGTTTTGGAAATTATAGATTAAAATATGTATGGATGTACATCTATATGCAGGTTTTTGTGTGAACATACATTTTCAGATCCTATGGGTGCTTATTAAGGAGCACAAGTGCTCGATTGCATGGAAAGAATATGTTTAGTTTTCAAGAAACCACCAAAATGTCTTCCAAAGTAGCTCGAACATTTTGTATATCACTAGTAACATACAAGAGATTTTGTTGTTCCACATCGTTGCCAGTATTTGGTGTTCTCAATGTTCTGGATTTTGGGCATTCTAGTGGTATCTCATTATTCTGACTTGGATTTCCCTGATGATTTAAGATGTGGAACACCTTTTCATGTGTTTATTTGTCATCTGTATATCATCTTTGGTGAGGTGTCTGTTAAAGTCTTTCACCCATTTTTAGATTGGGTTGTTTGTTTTCTTATTGTTGCATTTTAATAGTTTGTTGTATACTTTGGATAACAGTCCAAAAGGACTGCTATTTTTGCACATATTTTTTTTCCAAGTCTGTGGATTGTTTTTGCATTCTCTTGTTAGTGTCTTTCACGGAGCAGAATTTTTACATTTTAATGAAATCAAGCATTATCAATTATTTCTTTAATAGATTGGGTGTCTGGTGTGTCTCTAAAAATGTATTACCATATCCAAGGTCATTTATGTTTTCTCCTATATTATCAGTTAGGAGTTTTACAGTTTTGTGATTGATTTTGAGTTAGTTTTTTTGTGGAGAGTTTAAGTTCTGTGTCAAGATTTGTTTGTGGATGTTCAGTTGTTTTGGTACCATTTGTTGAAGAAACTCTCTTCTCCGTTGTGTTGCCTTTAGACCTTGTCAACATAAGTTGATTGTATTTTTGGTGTCTATTACTGGACTCTCTGTTCTGTTCCATTCATATCTTTGTTTATTTTTTTGCAAATACCACATTGTACTTGCTGGTATTTTGATTGGAATTACCTTGAATCTGTAGATCAAGTGGGAAAGAACTGGCATATTGACAATATTGGGTTCTCTTATACATGAACATTAACTATGTCTCCATTTATTTAGTTCTTTGATTTTGTTCATCAGAGTTTCATAGTTTGCCTCATATAGATCTTGAACATGTATTTTTTAGATTTATACCTAAGTATTTCATTTTGGGGGAAGGTGCTAGTATAAATGGTACTCTGTTTTTTATTTTGAATTCCTCTTTTTCATTATTTATGCATAAGAAAGAAATCGAATTTTGTATATTAAACTTGTTTCTTACAACCTTACTGTAATCACTTATTAGTTCTAATTTATTTGTAGATTATTTTGAATTTTCCACATGGACAATCATGTCATCTGTGAATAAAAACAGTTTTATGTCTTCCTTCCCAATCTGTATGTGTTTTCTTTTCTTTTCTAGTAAATTATATCCTCTTTCTGTTTTTCATAGTTAGCCTTGCAGGTCTATCAGTTTTTGCCTTATGTAGTTTGACACTCTATTGTTTTGTATATACATGCTAAGAATTGTTTATGTCTTCTTGGAGAACTGACCCTATTGTCATTATATAATGATCTTTGTTTTTCATAACTTCCCTTGAAGACTGATTTGTCTGAAATTAATATCGCTGCTTCTGCTTTCTTTTGCTTAGTGCTAGCATAATTTATGTTTTCCATCCGTTTATTTTTAATTCATATGTTTATTTATTTTTAGTGGGTTTTTTGTAGACAGCATATAGCTGGGTGGTGTTTCTGTACTCACTCTGATAATTTATCTTTTAATTGGTGTGTTTAAACCATTGGCATTCAAAATAATTTTTTATATAGTTTGATTAATATCTACCATGTTTTTTCTGTTTTGTATTTGTTGCCCTTGTGCATTCTTCCTATTTTTTTTACTACATTTTTCTGCCTTTTATCGTTTTCCTTGAGCATTTTATTTGATCCTTATATAATTCCATTCTTATCATATCAGTCATACTTCTTTTATTCCCTTTTTTAGGGGTTGCCCTAGAGTTTCCAATGTACATTTATAACTAATCCAAGTCCACTTTCAAACACATTAATGTACTTCCCAGGTAGTGTGAGTACTTAATAATAACCAAATAATCCTTATTTTTTCCTCTCATACCTTGTATCATTGCATCATTCATTTTGTTTACATAAAAGCATACACAATTGCATATGGATACATATATATGTATAAAATCAAATACATTTTTTAAAATTTCAAAATACATTCAATATTTTCATTTATGTTTTAGTGATTTTTTTAATCTTTTGTATTTCTTTTTGGTTCTTGATTAGGATTTCTGTATCACTACCTCCATTGCCCATTCGTTCTTATATATTTCCCATTTTATCCATTAGAGCCCTTAGCATATTAATCATAGCTGTTTTAAATTCCTGGTCTGATTATTCCAACATCCTGCAATGTGTTTCTGATCCTTGTTCTGTCTCTTCAAATTGTACTTTTTGACTCCTGGTATGCCTTGTAAATTTGTCTTGATAACTGGACATGACATACCAGATAAAAGGAATTATTGTAAAAAGGCCTTTAGTAATGTGGTGCTGAGATGTGAGGGGAGGGGAAGCATTTCATAGTCCCATAATCAGGTTTCATTCTTTTAGTAAGTGTATGGCTGTGAACTGTGAACTTCACATGTGTGTCTCAGTGTTTTTCTCCCTCCTCAGGTGGTACAGGATATTTAAGGCTGGACTTGGATATTTCCCTTTTCCTATGTAGATACCAGAATTGGCTGGAATTGGGTATTTCCTTCATTGGATCAATTATGTCTCATAATACCTTAGATTAGGCTCTGGTAACCAGTTTCTTCTAGGGGCAGGCTTTGTTAAGAAGAACATAGTGCTCTGATGTACTTTAAAATGGTTCCTTTTCTCCTCCCCCTGACCGAAGCCCAAGGGGATTTTTCTATGATGTTTATTGTGAATGGTTCAGCGTCCAGGGTTAAATCTCACAATACTATGGAGGCCCCATATGATTGGGTCCTCTGGAGATTATAATTCTCATCATTGTCAGTGCTGATAATATTTTCCATTCAATCTATTTTAAGAATTTTGGGAAAAACCTCTAAGAAGCAGGGATTAAAAACTGCATCTATAACTCTGTAGACATGTAAACATGTGTTCGTCCAATCATCACTCTGTAATCAGGAGTATAAGCCTATAACCCAAATCTGCCCTACTACCTCCTTTTTAAATTGTAGTAAAATACATATAACATAAAATTTTTAACCATATTTAAGTACTCTTCAGCAACATTAAGTACATTCACATGTACTGTTAGCATCATGAACAACCATCCACAAAACATTTTTCATCTTGAGAAATTGAAACTCTGTACCCATTAAATAATAACTCCCATTCTTCCTATCTCCAGCCCTTAGCAATTTCCAGTATACCTTCTGATTCTATGTATTTGATTACCTTATATGAATTAAATCATACAGTATTTGCCTTTTATGATGTGTTTATTTCATTGCAAAATGTTCTTAAGGTTCACATGTTGTAGTACGTGTCAGAATTTCCTTCCTTTGTAAGGTAGAATAATATTTCACTTTGTGTATGTATGTTTTATTTATTTATCCATCAGTGGACACTTGGGGTACTTTCACATTTTGGCTTTTGTAAATAATGCTGCTGTGAACATGGGTTTACACATACTTGTTTGAGTTTCTGCATTCAATTATTTTAGGTATATACTTAGAAGTGGAAATTCTACATCATATGTTAATCCTATTTTAATTTTTTAAGGAACTGTTTATTATACATATATGTAGACACATATGAAAGTATTCCTTAATAGTAGGTTGCTATACTTCAAACTCTAAGGTAATCACTAAAATAACAAAAAGAAGAGTTATAGCTAATAAACCAGCAATAGAGATATAACAAAAATATAAAAATGTACAAAAATGACAGATAGGATAGAAAGAAGAAACAAAGTACAGATGGGAAAGAGAAAACTAAAAGTAATTATAACTAAATGTAACTACACCACCAACTATATTAAATGTGGGTAGCATAAATACAACAATTAAAAGGTAGAGATATTCATATTACATAAAGTAGTTTGGCCAAACTATAAGATTCGTACATGACACAAACTTTAAATATAGAGAGCAAAAATAAAGTAAAAGGACAGACAACTACTATAATAACAGTATTATTAAAAATAATGGCAGTGCCACAGCAACTTCTTTCAAGATATGTCTCCAAAGTCAAAGGAAACAAAAGTGAAAATGAACTTTTGGGACTTCATCAAGGTCAAAAGCTTCTGCACAGCAAAGGAGACGGTCAATAAAACAAAGAGGCAACCCACGGAATGGAAGAAGATATTTGAAAATGACAGTACAGACAAAAGGTTGATATCCAAGATCTATAAAGAACTTCTCAAACTCAGCACACACAAAACAGATAATCATATCAAAAAGTGGGCAGAAGATATGAACAGACACTTCTCCAAGGAAGACATACAAATGGCTATCAGACACATGAAAAAATGTTCATCATCACTAGCCATCAGGGAGATTCAAATTAAAACCACATGGAGATACCACCTCACACCAGTTACAATGGCCAAAATTAGCAAGACAGGAAACAACGTGTGTTGGAGAGGATGTGGAGAAAGGGGAACCCTCTTTGTTGGTGGGAATGCAAGTTGGTGCAGCCACTCTGGAGAACAGTGTGGAGATTCCTCAAGAAGTTAAAAATAGAGCTTCCCTATGACCCTGCAATTGCACTACTGGGTATTTACCCCCAAAGATACAGATGTGGTGAAAAGAAGGGCCATCTGTACCCCAATGTTTATAGCAGCAATGGCCATGATCACCAAACTGTGGAAAGAACCAAGATGCCCTTCAATGGACGAATGGATAAGGAAGATGTGGTCCATATACACTATGGAGTATTATGCCTCCATCAGAAAGGATGAATACCCAACTTTTGTAGCAACATGGACGGGACTGGAAGAGATGAGGCTGAGTGAAATAAGTCAAGCAGAGAGAGTCAATTATCATATGGTTTCACTTATTTGTGGAGCATAACAAATAACACGGAGGACATGGGGAGATGGAGAGGAGAAGGGAGTTGAGGGAAATTGGGGGGGAGATGAACCATGAGAGACTATGGACTCTGAAAAACAACCTGAGGGTTTTGAAGGGGCGGGAGGTTGGTGGAGCCTGGTGGTGGGTATTATGGAGGGCACGCATTGCATGGAGCACTGGGTGTGGTGTAAAACTATGAGTTCTGTTACACTGAAAAGAAATGAAAAAAAAAGTAAAAATTAAAAAAAAATAATGGTAGTGCTGTATTATTCCTTGATGATGTAGATTTCAAAGTAAAGAGTTTTACCAGGGTTTAATAAAGCCATTTAATAATTAGAAAAATGAGCCATTCAATAGACATAATAATCCTCAATGTTTATGAACCTAATAGCAGAGCATCCACACACATGAAGGAAAAACTGGTATAACTGCATACAAAAATAAAATAATTCACAATTATAGTCAGTAATTTCAATTTCTATCACCTAATAAGTGACAGAAGGACAGGAAGAAAATAAGAATATATAAGATCTGAAAACACTATTGACAATAGCATCAGAATGTGAAATATTTGGGAAAAATTCTGACAAATGATGTGCATGGCATGCACACTGAAGAGCTAGAATCATGGAAGAGAAAAATTAAGACAGTAAATAAATTGAGGGATAAACCATATTCATATCTTAGAAGACTCAAATTGCTAAGATATTAGTCCTCTCCAGTTGTGCTATAGAATTAACACAATCCCAATTAAAATCCCAGCAAATGTTGTTTTGTAGAAATTTACAAGCTGATTTTTTTTTTACAAGCTGATTTTAAAATTTATATAGAACAGGATGCGGAAAGGCTAAACATTTTGTAAAAGAGCAAGTTTGGACTACTATCCAGAATATAATGAGTTATTATAACTCAGTAAGTAAACATTCTACCCAGTTAAAAACTGGGGAAAATTTTTAAAGTGGCACTGAATCCAAGAAAATACAAGGATGACAATAAGCATATGAAAAAATTGTTCAATGTTGTAAGTAATTAGGAGAATGCAATTAAAAGTACAATAAGATAGCACTACATACATATTAGAATGAGTAACCATATCAAATGCTGATGAAGATATGAAGGAACTAGAACTTTCATATACTTCTAGTGTGAATGTAGAATAGTACTACTAAATTATGGAACAGTTTGAAGTTTCTTACAAAGGTGAACTTACATTTATTATGTGGTCTTGCCATTCTACTTCTAAGTATTTACCCAGAGTAAGTGAAAACATATAATCATACCAAGACTTGAACATCATGGGGCACCTGGGTGGCTCAGTCAGTTGAGTGACTAACTCTTGGTTTTGGCTCAGTTCATGATCTCAGAGTCCTGAGAGTGAACCTTGTCCTGGGCAGCATACTCAGCACAGAGTCTGCTTGACTCTCTTTCCCTCTCCCTCTGCCCCTCCTCCCTGCTCTCTCACTCTCTTTCTCACTTTCTCAAATAAATAAATCTTTATAAAAAAGACTTGAATATGAATGTTCATGACAAATTTTTTTGCAATACCTAGATATTAGAAACAAAGGATTAACTGGTGAATAAATTCACAAATTTATACTGATAATTTAGAATAATACTCAGAAATAAAAGAATGGACTATTGATTATTGATATTGATGATATATTGAACAACATGAATGAAACTCAAAGTAGTTATGATGAGTAGAATCAGTCCAACTAAAAAATTGTACATACTATATGATTACATTTATATAAAAAATATAAACAATGAAAACTAATCTATAGAGATAAAAAGTACATCAATGCAGGAATGGAGCTAGAGTGTATTATGCATCCTAGATGATTTTTATTGCTGTATTACAAAAGTATAATCATTATATTTTATAGATATGTGATGTCAATCTTAGCTACTATCTTGTTCGATCACGTGTATTTGTTCCATTCCTTGAGAACATTTACCTTTATTCTATTTTGATTGTTTCTAATTTATCAAACTTTCACCTTATGTGTAAAGAATTCTCTGGCCATTTTGTCTCATCATGTCCAAAATTCCATCTCATTTATTTAGATTACATTGGCTTAGTTATATTTTAATTCTTCTGCATTAAGCTGGAAGAAAATATTTTGTTCAACCAATAGGTTTAGTACAAGTGGAAGTGATAAAAAATGTTCTCTAAATAATTTCTCAGAGAGGTCATTGTGACCGAGGATTATTGTATTCTCAATGATTACTCAGCCTGCACCATGTGGCACTAGCCATATACTAATAGGAAGCAGATTGTTTCTGCTTGCTTCTTGACATGGAATGGTCTGACATTTGACATCTTGCCATTTAATTGTCAAGAAAATTTTCAGCTGGAAAATTTGTCTTTTAGCATTTTACTGAACCCCTGAGACCTAAAGTTAAATATAATGACTTATTTTCTGAGCTTGCTTCTTTTTGTTCAAACTGGTTCTGTCTTTCCTAGAGAAGTGTTAATGTTTCTTCTGTCTTTTTTTTTTTTTTACTTCAGATATGTACCAGATAAATATACTTTTATTTTTTAACAAGTGTAGGAGAGATGTCAGTTAAAATTATTGTGAATAATGGACTTGATTATGACTCTGGGAGCTAGAGTGTTGGTGTATGAAAGATAAAGACATTATAAATGGCCTTTAATTTCAAAATTTTATCAAAATAAGTTTTATTGTCACAAAATGGATTGGAGGTTTGAGGAGACTGAATATTATCTTGAACACAGAATTACTTACCAGAAAAAATATCCTACAGTTAAGTCTGTATGTCTGTTGAAAATTACCCTTTTCATAATATTTTTGATAGCTGCTATTAAAAGCTTACTTTTATAACTCAACTAATCCAAACTCATTTACTTCTTGCAAGAGTCTTGAAAACAAATTCATTTTATTTTATATATAAAAATATTTTATTTACTTGTTTGTCAGCAAAAGAGAGAGAGCACAAGCAGGATGAGCAGGAGGCAGAAGGAGAAGTAGGGTCCTCATTGAGCAAGGAACCTAATGTGGGACATTGGGATCATGACCCGAGGCAAAGGTAGTTGTTTAACTGACTGTGCCACCCAGGCATAACTAGAATTCATTTTAAAGTAGGGTGGAAAGTAAGAAAACTTTTTGCCCAAGAATTTCATATGCTCACAAAATATAAACTTAAGTAGTTTTAAAATCAATAATTTTCATATAAAATATTTCAATAATTTTTTTCTAAGAAGTTATGACTTGATCCATCAGTTCCACTTCTGGGTATTGATCCAAAGGGAACAAAATCACTAATTTTAAAAGATAGTTGAATTTCCATATTCATTACAACATTGTTTACAACAGCCAAGAAATGGACACAATGTAAGAGTCCCATTGATGTATGAATGGATAAAGGGAATATGTATATATATATATACATACACACACACACACATACTCAGAAACAATGTTTATATGTTTATGATATATAAACATATTTAATATATAATTATATATATGTAAATATACATACATAATATATATAAACATGATATATATTTAATTTTTCCCTCTCTCTATATATATACATCTTGAAGTGATATACATATATCACTTTAAGACTTAACCCTGAAATCTTTTTTTTTTTTTATTTCTTTTCAGCATAACAGAGTTCATAGTTTTACACCACACCCAGTGCTCCATGCAATGCGTGCCCTCCACAATACCCACCACCTGGCTCCCCCAACCTCCCACCCCCCGCCCCTTCAAAACTCTCAGGTTGTTTTTCAGAGTCCATAGTCTCTCATGGTTCATCTCCCCCCCAATTTCCCTCAACTGCCTTCTCCTCTCCATCTCCCCATGTCCTCCGTGTTATTTGTTATGCTCCACAAATAAGTGAAACCATATGATAATTGACTCTCTCTGCTTGACTTATTTCACTCAGCATAATCTCTTCCAGTCCCGTCCATGTTGCTACAAAAGTCTGGTATTCATCCTTTCTGATGGAGG